>PVIU01005789.1:84448-109024 GCA_004026605.1 Ondatra zibethicus
CCCCCCCCCCCCCCGCCCCAAGACCAAGGCTAGAAGAAAACACTTTCCCTGGAGCCATTTTGCTCTTGGATTTCCATCTGCCTCCCCGACATTATACTAGAGAAATTAGATGTGAGTGCTGGGTCAACCACACTATTTAAACCGTGCCTCAGAGACACATACTACTCTGTCCAGTTTCAACTAAAAAGAGTATAGATGTGTGTTTCCCTAGAAAAGAGGCTACCCAGAGAACGGAAGTCTCATAAAGATAAAAACCAGTAGAAAACTCTGCCTGAAGCATTTATAAAATCTGTTCTAAAAGCACTTACCAGCCCACTAAAGAAGGAGTCCCTTTGCACAAATGCATAATGTACAGCTGAGAGACTTCTTTACCAGAACCCCAAGGTCTCCAACAGGGGTGTGTTTCAGACTGGAAAGCAAAGCCCCCAAAAAGGGGGAGGAGTATGTGCCCAAGCACCAGCATTTGGAGAGTTTTGCACCGAAAGACAAACTATGCATAGCCAGGGGCTTGCAGCTAGAAGTGGGTCCTCCAGCTAGAGGGTGACTGTGCAGGCCATGGGATGGGACGCCTCATATGGCAGAAAGACACCCAAGTTCCGGAGGCTTCTGCAGGAAGGAAGGGAGACTGAATGCCTGCCATACTCTGTGGTCTATTTTTAAGATGGGAGCTAGAAACTCTCATCATGGAGCACTTTTGGAAGGAGAGGGGCTCCCCTCAGAACCCCTTGCTCTTCTGGGATCTTCTCTGGTAGATGGAAGGAAAGCTGAGCAGTATTAGATAGCAAAGACACATGAGGCAGGGGCATCTGGGACAGTCACAACTGCAAAAAGGACCTTCCCTCTCTTTGGGCAGCTGACATTTCTCGGTGTCCACTCTCTGCTAGCCTCTGTGTGAAGCACTCGGGTGTTTGTTTCTCCAGTTACCAACTGTATTGTCAATTTGACACCAACTTGAGTCACCTCGAAAAAGGAACCTCGACTAAAGAATTTCCTTGATCTGCTTGGTCACGGTCTTTGAGTCAGTTTTTATTGTAGTTGATGTAGAAGGGCTCAGCCCACTATGGGAGGCACCACCCCTAGGTAGGTGGGCCTGGGAGGTATAAGAAAGTTAGCCAAGCAAGGGACCATGGGAGAGCAAGCCAGTAAGCACATTCCCCCACAGGTCTGCCTTGGTTCCTGCTTGAGTCCCTGTCCTGACGTTCTTCAGTAATGGACTGTAACCTAGAAATATAAACCAAATAAACCTTTTCCCTTCAAGTTGTTTTTGATTGCAGTATTTGTCCTAAATATCCAAAAGTGGACTAAAGCGTCATCCCCAGCAAAGGTGGGTGATATCTGACTTTCATTCCTTCTTTCTAATGGAGAAAAAAAAAAAGGAAGGCTCAGGGTAATTAAGAAATTTCCAAAGGCCTCGTGTTCCAGCACAGGTGGATAGCTGTAGTTCAAGCTAGCCTGGTCTACACAGTGAGTTTCAGGCCAATCATGGCAACTGGTGAGCCCTGTTCTCAAAAAAAAAAAAAAAAAAAAAGGAGTTCTTTTTTAAAGAAAGAGCAGAGTGAGAAGTGACGGGCCACCAAAGCCTTGAGGTTTGTATCCTCATAAACCTGTCTTCAATCCCAGGTTCTAAAGCTGGGGCAGACAGTGTCCCCCTTCCCTGTGACCTAGGAGAGCAGCAGGGACAGCTTTGATTGGCCCACAAGTGAACGTGGGCCACATTGCAGGGAGTCGTCTGGTACTAGTGAGCTACAGCAGCCGGAAGGGAACTGGGAGGACTCAGGATCTGGGTCTAGGCTCTCTTTTTCTCTCCCTACTGCCCCTCCGCTGATTTCCTTGCTGTCTGGGAAGTGGCCTACTGGAGAAAGAGCAAATTAGTAATTCACTGATGAACAAACAGAAACATAGCTTTCCTGTTCCCTATACTGTGAACAACGGTAAGAAATGACAGTTGTGTAAAGGGAATAGAGATAATGGGCGCCTGATGCAGCCTGTGTGTGCAGGGAACAGGGAGTCTGGGAGATGCCAGAGGGGGCAGGGCCCCAGATAAGGGCTTGGAAATAGGGCGTGAAGTATGTGTGCATGTTCGTGTAAGTGTGTGTGTGTGTTGGGGTGTCCTTTGAGAAAGTCTGACCTTAGCTATCTATACCCTTTAAGACTACTCTGCCCGGGGCCAGTAGGTGGTGGGCAAGAGGAAACACATTAGGAGCTCCAGCTTGTGAGCTGGAGGCATCCTGAACCCACCCTGGGCCTTGTCTTTATTACACGCCCTTTTTACTCCCCTGGCTCTGCAGCTCACTATTCTGTGGCTCCCCAGCGGGAGAGGTGGGGTCCTCACACACTTTATGTTGAGTGCGCACTGGTGGGGTCCTTTCTTACAACCCCCTCCTTCAGCAGCCAGGGAGCTGCTCACCGGTCAGCTGATAGCTCATGCCACGACTTAAATTTGCATATGAAGATTCCTGATGTCTTCAAAACTACAAAGTTTTATGAGCCTGTAGACATAGACTCCTCCGCATATGCAAAGCCCTCTTCTCTGACCACACATAAAATTCTCCTTCTACCTTAGATTCAGTAAAAGCTTGGGCCTCTTCTTGATCCTGAGGGCTTAAGGATCAGGTTCTTGCCCTTTGTTGGGGTCAGTGGTAGGAACTCCTGGGGCACCTGTCCTTTGACTCACCCCTATCCTCCACAAGCTCTTCTCCAGAATTTGTTCACAGCAAAGTGAGCCACCCATGTCTTTAAAGGGCACCTGTATACCTGGGAATGAGGTGGGGGCCCAGAAGCTTCTCCACACATCTACAGGCACACAGGAACCTGTGTGCTCACCTGCAACTCACAAGAAAAGCCATGCCCTGAGGGCTTGGGTGCTGGCTTTCTGCCTCATGCCAGTGAGAAACGGTTTTTAGCTTTGTTTTGTTTTTTCCCTATTAAAATAGCCCAACAACAAACAATATTCCCTTAACCTCCCTCTTCCCCTTTGTACCACCTATCCAATTGCATCAGGTTATGAAATCAAGTTTTTACCAGTTAGATGAGACACAGTCACCACCTGCCTTACGGATCCCTACTAGCCTCATTTAGGTTCTGGCAAATCCTTTTTGCAAAAAGAAGTTGCCTTGCTGAATTGTGTCCTCTTTGTCTGTTTGTTCCTTTGTGCAATGCAGAGATCATTCTGTCCCCAGCACCCCACCCACTGGTGGGCATGTCCAGTCAGTCATTTCCTAAGTTAAGAGTATAAGATTGGATTGGGTCCCCTGTGGGAGAATCCAGACCTTCAGATACACCACAGAGAGGGGCTGGGGCGGGAGGAGGGAGGGGAAGATGGCTTCATCTGAGACCATGTGCATCTTCAGAACTTGTCCTTTCAGCCAGCTGGGGCGGGCAGAGAGTACCCCAGAGCTACCCTAGGGTGGCGGAAGAGATGAAAAAGGAGTAAAGAGAAGCAGCCATGGAGGAACCTCCTAAACCTCATGCATGGCCGGGCAAATACTCCACCACTGAGCCACATCCCAGCCAGAGGCAGGATTCTCTGAAGGACACACAGACCTTGGTCATTCCTCTGTGCCAGCCAAATGTCCAGCCGCTTGTGCAGGGTTGAGCCCAGAACTTCCTCTAAAGTCCAGAAAAAGAGGGGGTGAGGAGTCTCAGGTGAGTCTCCTCAGATTTCAGGAGCCAGGGGGAGGAAGAACGCTTGAACAGGAATCCAGCACACACTGTGACATTTCTATCAAGAACTACTGGCCTACCAGGTGATGAGTCCATTCCTTGTCTTTAATCTAGCTATTTCTTTCTACCTCTCTCCTCTCTCAACATGGGAAATAAAGAGAACATTAATTAGAGGGAAAATTGTTGGTCTTCTGGGGAAATTCCCATCTTAAGGAAGATCTGGTTTCCTACAAAAATACCTGGAGACAGACGGGCCGCTGTGGTTGCGCCTGAATCATTCATTAGGTATATGGGAGGGGTTGTTTAAGAGAGGAGGGCAGAGGTTACCACAGAACTCTTGTTTTATAGTAGCCTGGGGCTGAAGTTTGAATGAACAGATTTTGTGTAACTGTAAAGTATCCACCTCTTCTACAAGAGAGAGGGACAGAGATGGCGAGTTAAGAGAACAGTATTATAACAAAGCAGCTTCACTTAGTTTCCATAAAGCTTTAGAAACAGAGACAACCAAGTTACTAAGCTATTTTATCCTCCGCGGGGAAAGGCAAATGCAGGTCAACTCTGAGCATGCTCAGAACATCTTCCACTGTTCCCGTACGGCGGAGACAGAGTTCAGGGAGAGCAGGAAATGAGGAAAAGTTCACTTGTGGTTGCAAGACCCAAAGAAGTGATACAGGTGCTGTAGACAACGTCCCCAGAGCCCGAGATCTGTCCCAGGTAAGATAAGCCAAGACAGCTGTGGGTGACTTCAAGCCAGGGAAGGAGGAAGTGGGGAGAGAAGGAAGTCAGCCTGCACTGAAGCTTCCCCAAAAGGGCGGGACCTGGCCAAACGTTCCTTAGGCGAAAAAGCCTTGCTTTCTCTGGGAGAAGCTGAAGAAAAGAGGAAGCTAATTAGATAAAAATTGAGGAAGCTCTGGGCCACAGGTCAGCTGAGAACAATGTAGACTCCAGTATCAATTACCATAAACCAGCGCTCACTTAGAATCATCCATGCCACCCTCCACCCCAAGAGCCTGTAGGGTGGACTAGGGTGAGACCAAGGCCCCTATGCTCCTTCTCACGAAGAGGGAGTCACAAGGGAAAGCCCAGGTGACTGCCAGGCAGATAAGCTGCGTGAACCCAAAGATGTGTGTACCTCTTCTGCTGGAAAAGAGCCAGGACTGTCACTCATTTGTCAATAATAATGGCATTTTCTTATTGTTCCTAGAGTAGGGACTTTACTATTACAACTTTTTTGTAAGAATATTTAAAAATTATTTTAATTTAAAAAATATTGAAAAAGGTAAAAACCACTCCAAACCACAGCACATGACAACTTTTAAAAAAGGTTTTCATAGATGGTGGCTTTGTTGTTCTATCTAGACTGGAACCCTCTTGAGACTCTGTAGCACACAGCACATCTCTGCCTATCTTCCCATCCAAGCATCCACCAATGTGACACTCCTCCCTTCCTCTTCTCTACCTGCCGCACAGAAGAGAATAGCCTTCAACACCTGGGGCTTGTGAATCTATGGTCTTACGTGGTATAAATCTAAGTGTATTAGAGACAGTGCAACCAGATGCCCATCATCTGAAGGTGGTTGTGAGCACCTTGGAGTCGCAGAATAGTCAAAGATGGTAGCTGGGAAGAGCTTAGACACCAGAGTGGGAAAAATGGCATTTAGAACCCATCTTTTCTGTTTAGTAACAATGAGACCCCCATGGGTTATTTAAACTTCTCTGTAATAGGAAGTAAGCAGGACCTCTTTCAGAAAGGTAAGCAGACTGTTAAATGGTATAACACATTAACACACTCATCATAGGGTCTTACACATAAAGTGCTCAAGAAATAATATGGGGAACAGAGAGGGAGAGAGAGAGAAAGAGAGAGAGAGAGAGAGAGCCAAAACGAGAAGTTTCTACCCTCCAGTCTCCTGATCTCCCCCATGAAATGACTTAACGAATATTTCCTTGGGGCATTTTCAAAGTGAAGTTCTCCTGGGTGGATGGGTGAGCGCCCAGGAATCTGAGGAGGGCAAGCGCCCAGGAGCTTGTCTTTGAACAGTGCTGACCTTGGTTTCCGACTCAGGAGTTCTTTCTCATCTGGAACCAACAAGGAGCTAAAGGCACTCGCTCCCCAAGTGTGACTGTAAAAGCTGCCTTAGCTGTCCCAGTAGGCAAAAGCCACAGGCTGCTGCTTTTCTTCCCAAGTGCAGTGTCCTGCTTGTTGGAGAGAGCTGGGAAGTCACTGAGTGCATGGCCACATATAGCCCAAGATGGTAGACACTTCCATCAATCCCAGATCCTGCCCAAGGATGCTGCTTGAGCTGGGCTCATACTGGGTCTCATTGGAAACAGATGTCCTTGCCTTCCCCTCTCACCTGGCTAATGAATAATGAGTTAATGGAGGTTGGAGAGGTGGCTCAGTGGTTAAGAGCACTGACTGCTCTTTCAGAGGGCCCAGGTTCAATCCCAGCACCCACATGGCAGCTCATAACTGTCTGAAACGTCAGTCCCAAGGAACTTGACACCCATGGCAAAACACCAATGCACATAAATTTTTTTTAAAAATGAGTTAATGAAGAAGTCTAGTGGCAAGCTGTATGAGGGTAGACTGCAGAGCCGAAAACACTTGCCTAACCATCCACCAGCCAGCTCCCAGGCAGAGGATTCAGCTGGAGAGCCGTACATGGGATCAATTCAACAATCCTTCTCCTCCGACTTTCAGTTCCAATTAGGAGATCAAGAGCTTGCTCGTCGCGTGTCCAGGTTACCTCTTCCACTAGAGGAGTATCTTATGGTCTCTGAAGGACTTTCTCACACATGTCTCTACTTAATACTCATAATCAACCTTGTTAAAAACAAGTTTTAAGAAAATAAACTCATGGCTTGGAAGATGGCTCAGTTTATAGAGTGCTTTCTATGCACGCATGAAGGTCTACATTAAAAATCAAAACAGGAGTGATGACATGTGCCCATGGTCTCAGAGCTGAGAGGGTAAAAATGGGTAGACCCTGAGACTCACTGGGCAGCCAGTTTGCTCTTCTTGGCAAGTTCCAGGACAGTGAGGCTCAGAAAACAAGATGAATGGCCCTTGAGGAACAACCCCTGCAGCTGGCCTCTGTTAGCCACATGCATGTGCACCCTGCCACACAAGAATATCCACATATAGAGGCTTTTCCACAGTAATGTATACACATACATGCATGTGAAAAAGGAAAAGAAAAGAGAAAAATAGTTTTTAAGATATTTCACCTGTGGCACAAGATGGACCAGGTATTCTAATTCACAACAATGTTCTTTCCCCGCTATAAGGAAAGAGGAAGGGACCAGTATGTGGCCGGTGCTTAGACTGCTGGTAGTAGAGGCAGAGCAGGGGAAGTAATGCGGGCACTTTGGAGGTCCAGGGCAGCAAGTGAGCCGTCCAGAGAAGTGGACAGAGAAGCAAAGAGCAAACAAGGCCTTCGGAGCATCATGGGGTTACATTAGTCACAGTTCTATTCTTAATACAGGAGACAAAAATCCCAACTGTAAACGGCAGCCAAGAGCCTAGCGTTGGGAACAGACAGGAGAATGTGAGATTGAGCGCAGCTCAGAACTCATTGTCAGCTTTGTTCCCACGCAGATCCAGGCTTACATTCTACAAGTTTGCTCAGCTCGGCACCAAGATTCTCCCCAAATAAGCTGACCACCATGGCAATTGTGCTTCACTGTTGTGGGCTTGGTTTTACAGGCACGGCTACGAACCAATCACTAGGATTGGCCACCTCTGACCATGTTTACCCACAAGGCCAAGGGATGAGGTCAGGGTCAAAATCAACCTGATAGGGACTGGGGTTCCTCAGCTTTCGAAAGTTGGAGTGCTATAAATCAATACGATGGAAGGGCTAGACAAAGAGAGAAAAACAGTTGCCGGGGCTGGACTGGCTGTGCTCCTCTCGGCACCATTGAAGAGGGGCTGCAGTGATGAAAGAACTTATACTGGGCTGTAAGGAAGCACTAGGCAGGGAGTTGCAAAGTCCTTGCTGTAATTCCAGCTCTCTCTAACTACTGATGTGACTTTGAAGGAGTCATTGAGGTTCCCTGGGCCTTAGTGCCTCCAATGTAACAGAGAGCAGTAATTTGAATAATAGTAATGGCAAAAGCTCCCCTGGTTGCAGCAAGGATCATGATGTGATCCAATTGGATGAGATCATAGGCAGAGAAGCCTTTTGAAATGCTAAGTGCAAAAGTTTTATAAATATCAGGGTGTGTTTGAGGCAAGAAAGTATCATCAGCAGAGCAGGAACTAGAGAGCAGCATTAGCAGAGACAGAGCAGGAACAAGTAGTGTGTATGTGAAGAATAGTAAGCAGGTTGGGTGTGGAGGGGAAGCCGGGGTTAGGGAATGGAAAGCTGACATGTCGTGACCCCACACAGCAAGGCTAAACTGTGGTCGCCTCCAAAAGTTCTGGTCCGCTTTCTTTGGGTGGGACTGAAGAGAGCTCTCTTTGTTATGGCTGCAAGGTGATGTTTCTGAAGGCACCAGGAGTCATTCGGGTTACTGAGGACTCTCCAGGGATGGACAGCCGGCTCTCCCAGCGGGGTGACACCAAGGTTGGCTGTTTCCCTGGTCAATATTTGTTTTCTTGGAGGCCCTTGTCCCTGTCTCCCACCAAGAAATCACAGCAACAGGTGGAGAATGGCGACTTGGGGAAGGGCAAGGCCAAGGTCCTGGAGGGTGGGGCAGGGAGATGAGAAGGAGGATTAGGAAGTAGCAGGTGGGACTCAGACAGTTTAGGCCCTCGCGCGCGCGTGTTTGTGTGTGTGTGTGTGTGTGTGTGTGTGTGTGTGTGTGTGTGTGTGTGTGTGTGTGTGTGTGAGTGATCAGCCCTGATTAAGGAAAATCACTTGAACTCACTATCCCCTTCCCAGTGTGCGGAGCTGCATCTGTGCCCTTTCAGAAGTGCTTGCCGAGTGTGCCAGCAGGCAGGGAGAAGGAAGAACTCTTTAGACTGGGTGTTTTGTGACTGGTACTGGGAACCTTTGGTAACAGGTCTCTCAAACTATTTGAGTTTGTTTGTTTGTTCGTTCGTTTCTTGAGTTGGTACGTCTGTCTGCCTCTCTACTATTCCCAAGGGACAGGAGTAGGAAGTGAGAACAATGCACCCAGAGAAACATGCCTGGCTCTGCCTTGCTTGACTCCTGAGTCCCACAGCCCCTGGGATTCCAGATGGAAATAGGAATGGGGGGTAGATACCTACTGACTTGCTTAGAGCCCTTAACAGTTTACAGAAGAACCTCAAGTCATTTCCCTTACATGAGTTTCCCCACCATGCTGGCAGACAGAATTGACTATAACAGCTCAGAAAGTCTGTGTCATTTGTTCTGCCCCGACACAGGACAGCCAAGACCTCTTCAAACTCTCCGGCTCTCTGCTGGATTGTTGTGGAGACCGAGAAACCACCTCCTCTCTGCCCAGGCTGGTAGTGTCCTGGAAGGCCCACCAGGCCCTTGCAGGCACACCTCTGTGGCTGAGGAATGACAGACAGGCTCGGGAGGCGTGTATTTCAATGTATTTCAGCTTATCGGAAAGTCCTCTGGGGAAATGACTTAGGCTTTAGGGTGTCATCTCAGAATGGCCGTGGCACTGTCCATGCAGACCACCCTATAGCCTTGCTGACATCCTTTTAAGATGCCGTGTGATGTCCCGGGAGATGACCATAGCCCTCTGTTTGCTGTTCTTCTACCTCCTCAGCCCTTACAGGAACATTTCCTTCAGCCCTAAGAAAGAGGGAGATGACAGCATTAGGGTAAATCGGGGCTGAATCTGTGCTGTGGGACTTGGTCCCAGGTAGGTTTGCCCAGAGACCCTTTTGCTGGAAGGATGAGCAACAGGGAAAGAAGCTTCACCACAGGTGAGCGAGAAGAGAGACAGCCAGCTCAGGGCTTTTAAATGTAAAGTGCTCCCCTAAGAGTGTGCACGGACCCGGTTCCAGGGAGATCAAAGTCGGGAAATGCATGCTCCTCCAGAATCAAAGGCTCCTTGCTCTCAGGAGCAGACAGCAAAGATCCCCTCTGCAAGAAGAGCCAAGCAGAACAATGGAGAAGGGCTGCCCCTCCCCCAGACCAGAGGGGGCCTGGCCTAGTCTGCAAACACCTGCACCTGGGCTGCACCTGCTAGGCAGGACTGACCCGGAAGCAGCCAAGTGCACCTGCTCTTTTGATTTCCCATCATTCACCTAGGTGGGGATGGTTCCATAGATTCTTGCACGGCCCCCTTCCCTCCCTTCTGCTCGTGGTTGGCTGAAGGGTGTAGTGGGGAGGGATGGCAATTTCCAGGTCCAGCACAGCTAGTCCTTCTCTCTGTGACCTTGGATGTCCCTAGCTTGGCAGGGTTTGCTCGGCATTGTAGATTCAATCCTTCTGCCTTATTGACTCTTGGGGAGCTGTGGGTTCAATTGGGACAATGGGTGGGACTTACTCTACATTCAAGAATGGACCATCCATGTGGCTTTGACTGGAAGACAGAGGAGAAAGAAAACCTGAATCTTCTACAGTTCTAAGTTCCAACTAGATTTTTTTTTTTTGATGCATCAAGAAAAGTGATGACTGTGGGTGTATTTCACTGGTATAGAGCATAAAGCCTGGGTTCCATCACTAATATAAGAGAAAGAGATAGGAAAGAAGAAATGAAAGAAAGAAGGAAGGGAGGGAAGGGGGAGGAAGGGATAGAGGGAGGGAGGGAGGAAGGGAAGGATAGAGGGAGGGAGACCATCCTTAGCCTTGCGCTTAATCCCTCACCTGCATAGATGACCTCAGACATTATCAATCCTTAATTCCTGCACCAAGGAATGAGGTACCCTGCCCCATCACCAAGGTGACCTGATGGCCTTGATCCGGCACTCTCTGGCATCTCCTAGGCCTCTGTCGTATTCACCCTGCTCTCTGGGTAGGCTGTGCTTTCCACCTGTACCCCCTCTCCGTGAGCACATCCCCCTCTGGTAAAGCAAGGAGAGAAGGTCTTCCCTTTGTCTCACTGTGCTCTGACCTCATCCCTTTCCTCCTCCTTTCATCTACTCCTTGAAGACACGTCTCTCCCTCAGTCTCAAGCTAATTTCACTCTGTCTGGACTCCTCTACTAAAACTCTTTTGACAAAATCACTAAACTTTCACTGCAAAGTTCAAATCTTCGTCACGTAGGACTTCTTTTGCTGACACATAAAAGATGCTGTCATACTTAAATTCTTAATTTGAATTAACATGTTCAATGACATAATCCTTGGCTTTGTGATTTCTCTGATTTATTACCCATCCATCTCTTTTGTGGGGGTCCTGTATCTCTACACCCATAAAATACAGACATTCTATATTTTTCTGGATTCTTTCATAGATGGGATAATTTACTCTGTGTTTCAATTTCCACATATAGTCTAAGAGTTTCAAATTATTATTTCCCCAGACTTCTGAGCCTCATGCTATGTAACCAGCAATGGCTGTATGATAATGAGATGGCCCATACCCATCACCGTATCTCAGACAGTGTTTATTAGGCCGTTTCCACCACAGTTGTTGCCTTTTCCCTCCATGCCATCCTCAGACCAGAAGCGCGAGGCTTCATCTGTCTCCCTCCACCAAAACGCTATGCACCAAAGCCCCACCACTGACACCTCTTTAAAAAGGATCCCCAAACCTGTGACACCATCTCCATCTTCTCACCCAGCTCTAGTGTAGTTCCGTACCCCGCCCCCCAATGGTGCAAACTCCCGGCTTGATCGATCTGCTTTCAATCTTGTCTCCCTCAAGACCATATTTAAAGAACTATCAAGAAATTCCACCTAATGCCAATCAGACATCCTCACTTTTGATTCCCTGTCCTGAGTCAGAGAGGTCCCTACAAATCCCCAGTCCTGGTGTTTAACATACCACCATCCCCGTGTGCACCTGATCTCTTCTTTTGGGACCAGTTTTTATTTCACCTTGTAGTTTACAGTCTTTCGTCACTGGATGCCACGGAAGCTTGAAACAGAAGCCATGAAGGAATAGTGCTCGCTGACTTGTTTAAAGGCTCATATTCTTATATAGCCCAGGCACAGCTGCCCAGGAATTGATCTACCCACAGTGGTCTGGACCTTCCTACATCAATCTGCAATCAAGAAAAAAAAATTCTTATTTGTGGTTCCATTTTCTCAGGTATGTCAAGTTGACAACCAAGATTAGCCATCATCACAAGTCTACACCCCCTTGTCAACTTGATACACAAACACATGGCTGACAAACTATAAACTTTCCCTTCTTGTTTGTCCCCAAGATCTTACATTAATCTTGCAATACAAAATAGTACAACTTTAAGAATCCCACAGTCTATTAAAAATCCCATCACTTAAAAGTTCAAATTCGTAGTAAGTCATTTCAGATTGAAAGAGGATTATTGATATCAAGTATGCTCAGAGAAGCTAACATCTTTTTTATTTCTCTGACTGACATTAGACCCTTGCTAGTTCTGTGGCCCAGTGGTCAGGCCCTCTGGGGCCATGGAAAAGCTTATACAAACTTCCACCAGACCCCAGGGAAATCTACTGTGGATAAAAATGTAAGCACAGAAGCTATGACGTCTGTAGAAGCTGCACAAGGATGGAGAAATTCATTGCAGAGAGGTAGAGTTGGAAGTAGGAGATCCCTCAAGGTTGATGGAGTTTTCCATTCTCTAGAAGCAATGATGGTTGAAGTTTCCATGTGATTCCACTTTGGGGCAAAATGAATAGAAACTGGATTCTAAAGAGTAAATTCGCCAGGCGGTGGTGGCGCATGCCTTTAATCCCAGCACTCGGGAGGCAGAGGCAGGTGGATCTCTGTGAGTCCAAGGCCAGCCTGGTCTACAAGAGCTAGTGCCAGGACAGGCTCCAAAAGCTACACCAAGAAACCCTGTCTCAAAAAACCAAAAAAAAAAAAGAGTAAATTCATTATCATGGGTCAGCAGCTCCCTGTGACTCCTGTACCATTGTCATCATTGTCATGTGCCCTGCATGTGACCCCAGCAGAGATCTTGCAAGCTGTGTGTCTAACACTGTTTCAAAACCTTTCAGTGAATCCCTTTAGCTGTCAGGTAAAGTTATAAACTCAACTAAGCCTACAGTTCCCATCTTCCTTTCCTCATAGACATGTACTCCAACTAAACAGAAACTCATCCAACCCCCTGACTGCAAGTCTGGACCCTCTGTGATATTGTACTATACTAGTCTCTTCTCTAGAACAACTTTCTTCTACTAAATGCCCACTTTAGCATCCTTTAGTCCCATAGAATATTAGCACTCTGTGTCCCCAATGCTCCAGGTCCCTCCCCTCAGCACCAGTTACATTGCTGGTTACCTAAAAAATGTGGCTGCAGAAACCCTTGGAGTGTTGAGAAAGATGTCTCCCGCTGGAGATGATCTAACAAATAAATCTCCCATAGCAACTTTGCCCAGGAAGTGGAAAAGGAAGAAATTGCCTATGTGGGAGAAGAGCAAGACACACGGACCCTGTAGTGCTCCGTGGTTGAGTTGAAAGTTGAGATTTAATTTACTGATAGATGGCCACACATTCCCCCACCGCACTCACCCATAGGTGCCCTCACACTCACGGCTATCCACACCACCCATTACCCAGCTTACCATCTCCTGCCTCCTCTTAGATGAGAGTAATGGGCTCGGTCTGTGTCTCAGTCCTCAGAAGTGAAAGTGGAAGCAGTGGTGGGTCAGATCGATCTCCATCTGGATTTCCTTGCTGTGCACCGGCTCACCTCCCCTACACCAGGCCCTGGCCCTGTGATCAGGGTTTAACCCATGTCAGGGAATTGTCCTCCGATCTGAGCTGGTCCTTCTGCTAATACAAAGTGGCAGCTTTTAAATAGAGTAACCCCCAGTTGTCACTTCCAATCACAGGCTCTGCTGGGGGAGACTTAGAGAGACTTAATCGTTTTAAGAAAACAAACAGAGGCCTTTCTGCCGAAGAGCGGAATGCCCACAGATAGACAGAAAGACGGACAGGAGACAAGACCAAAGCTGGCGTGCCCAAGATCCTTCCTGTAATCCACCCCACACTATTCCAGCTCTTGTGGACCAAGTCCTGGCGCACGAAACTGACAACTCTGACATGTCCCTCATCCTTTCTGATTAGCATCTCCTGCTTTCTCCCTCTTGTTGTCTGTCTCCCTGTGGGCATCCGGCCACTTTAAAGGCTCGAGGTATCTGCTGTTAATACCTAAACAACTCTCCCTCCTCATCTCAGCTGATCTCAGGCCATTCAAATTTAGAATGTGACAGATGAAGCAAGGGACCCAGCCCCTGAGAAGCCCAGTCTAATGCCTTCATTTGGTAAGAGCGGAAGGAAGTCCAAACAGGGAGGGGGATAGAGACTTTTATAACAGACTCCTAGGCTAGAGTTGAGCCCAGATTGTCTGATTCCTACCCAAGTTGTCTTCTGCTGCTCCAGTGCACTTCAACTGCCTACCCACCTGCATCTCCAGGGTCAGTGTATGTTTGTATGCATGTGTGTGCACGCACACATGTGTATGTGTGTGCAGGTGTGCTTGCCCGTACATACCCATATGGGGGCCAGACGTTAAGATGTCTTTCCCAACCACTCTCCACCTTATTTTTTGAGGAAATGTCTCTCACTGAACCTGTAGATTGACCTTTTGACTAGACTGGCTGGCCATGAGCGCATGACCCACCTGTCTCTGCCACTGATTTATAGATGTATACCAGCTTTTTACACGGATTCTAGGGAACCCAAACTCAGGCCCCCACGCACGTACATCAGGCTACCACTCATCAAGCTTCCCAGTCCTCTTGTGGGGATTCTGAAAAAGTCTAGATTGGCTATCAAGAATCCCAAGTCCTAGAGTTTTATTTGTGGCTTTTAGATATCACTAGCTTTGTGAACTCCCCAGTGTGAAAAAAATTCTGACTCAGAGTTCAGACTCAATAAATACTTCATGTTTGTCAGCTTCTCTTCCAGCTTCTCTCCCAGCCTCTGTCCATACCCAGTGAGTGTGCATAATTGGGTGTGAGGGGCGTGTAACCGGGAAGCGGGCTGAGTTACATACTGAACGATGGGAACGGATTTGGTAAGAGACTCTGTCGCTCAAGCTAAAGAACTCCGGCTAGGAATTCCTGTTTCTTTAGGAGGAGTTGGTTAGACTGTTCACATTCACGCTGCCAATCATTGCTGGGGGCTGGGGGGAGGGGGCTGGGGCAGTGGTTTCAACCTCCCTAACGCTGCAACCTTTGAATAGAGTTCCTCATGTTGTGTGACCCCCAACCAAAAAATTATTTTGTGTGATACTTCATAACTGTAACTTTGCTACTGTTGCGAATTGTAACATAAGTACTGATGTGTTTTCTGATGGTCTTAGGCGACCCCTATGAAAATGTCTTTAGACCCCAAATGGGGTCGTGACCCACAGGTTGAGAACCTCTGTACTGAAAGTTGTGACTACTCGGGACTCCTGATTTCTGGGATGAGAATTCCCTTCCAACCTTTTCAAAGACATGCTTCTGAAGCTTCTGACGTACCAGCCTCTGGAAGGCGAACTCGATCCCCTGTCCCTCAAGCACAGCGTGTCCTATAGGGTCTGTTTACAGCGGCTGTTCTAGATGTGTTTGAGGTAGACATTAAAACTCTGAACCCAAAGGTAAGGAGAGTGCCAGAAATAGACATGGCCTAACAGGACAAAGACACCGTGAGTTAACCAGTCTCTAAGAGAACAGCTGGGCAAATGCCCTAAAGCAGGGCCGGCCACACCTGGCAGATCACAAGACTCACTCAAGGGCTTGGTAAAGACATAGACCCTCTGAGTCACCCTCTCCAAGGGTGGCGTCTGAGCATCTGCATCATTTGTGAGCCCCCGCCCCCAGGCATTTCTGTTGCCTGCTCAGGTCTGCCCTTTCTGCATGAGGAAGCTTTCAATCTGAGCTTGAATCTCCATGCAGTGACATGAGTTCAGTTTCAGGCACAATGTGACAACTGATTGTTGTCCTTTATCGAGTCACCCTACAGCCCCGAGCCTGTTCTCTCCCCCATAAAGAACCCATAGAAGGTGCCCATAAGCATGAGCAGAAAGCAAGCCCCACCCCACCCCACCGGCAGGAGCTTTTTGAGTTGGAGGGTGGGCTTCAGAGGCTTGATGGAATTGGGCAGTTGGAGGGGGTGCTTTGTCCTGCTCTTCCCTATTCTGGTCTCTTCAGGATAAGTAACTGGGTGTAAGGGGACTCCAGGAGAGCTTTCCCTTTGTAATGTGTCTCACAGGGTCAAACAGCAAGGCAGAGATGCTGTGGACTTCCACTCTAGGAACTGGATGCCCCTTACACCTGCCTTACTCATTGTATGGTTTGAATGTGCTTTTTGAAAAATGAGGATAAAGCCGTCTTATGTCCTTCAGTCGTCTCTGAGAGTTCAGGATGAACATAACCCAGCAAACTCCACCTATACCTTGTTTAAGTGGGTAGTGATTGAATGTGGTCCAGGCCAGCCCCTGGGAAGTGGCTCGGGGGTGCTCCCTTCCATAGTCCTCGCAAAGGCGTTGTTTGTAGAGGAGTTCACAAGTAGGGGAGTGAGGCTTACGGAAGGCAAGTAACTGGACGTCCCAATGATGGAGTCAGTGATGTGGTGTCCATGTCCCACTGGCCAGGAGGGCTAAATACTTTCTCCCAAGTTCAAATATCAGACCTGAACCCACTTTTTGGAGCCGAGACCTGAGTCTTCTGCCTTTCCCCACAGCAGGACTTAAAACCTGGACACTGGCAGAGACAAGAGCTCAGTATGTAAGACCGTGCCATTGAGAGTCTGTTTCTCATCAGATTGTATTTTGTGCACTTAATGCTATATGCTCATTATTAAATAACATGGGAAGTTAAAATAACATTTTTGTCCAAGCTTCAATATGGCTGCTAGACTTTAGGACGGGACATGCAGGTCAGTGGCACGGCACTTGTCTAGTACTCATGGGCCCCTGGATTTGATCTCAGTAATTTGATCTAAATAAATAACAATAACTTAAGGCAATTGTAAACCTGTCTCCCTTGAGGAAGGTATGGTGTGTATGAATCCACGCAGATGGCAGAGGTAGTGATATATTCACACTATAAAGAATATCCTTTGCTCTTTACAAGGTTTTCCCTAAATTGGTTTGTTTTCATTTCATCAAATGATTGAAAAGGAGACCTGAGATTAGAAGACAAAGGCAGAGAAAGTTCACATTAAAGAAAGAGCAGCAAGAATATGTCCACCTAGCCCCAGAGTCTGGAAAAGATGGGATTGTGTTTACCCAAAGCAATCTCATGATCTACAACTCTTCGGGGAACCCAGCTTTCACAGAGTGTGAAGCTTCCTGGTGGTGAATGGGAGGTTACAATTGAGCCTCAAAGGGCTGGATTGGTGCCTGGTCCATGGGAAGCCAAAGAAGATGTGAACAGCCGCCATCCCCTGCGCTGAATCCGCCTTCCCACTCGCAGCCTGGCTGTCCCAACGCAGAGATCTGTTTCACAAGAACCTGAAAAGCTGCCAAAGCCGTCACCATGATGAGCAGGTGAGCCAAGGAGCCCCTGATTTATGTCAGACCGTCCTGTGGGCAGAGCTGCCTTGCAAACAGGCTGTCAGAACTGATCAATGAATGACTAAATGGAGTTGCTGACGGCGGGGGGGGACAACTCCTCACTTCAATTTTAGGGATTTTTGAAATGAAATATCACTAAGATCCATTTTGGGCCATGACAGTATTAGCATAAAATCAACTTTTTTTTAAAGACTTTATTGAGTCTGGGGAGCAGGGAGGGGGGGAGACAAAAGTGCCAGACTTTTGGCTGGGGGTTCCCAGGGGAGATGTATTCACCTGACCAAGTAGCACAGCTTTGAAATGCTATGCGGGGACTTTGTGAAGTTGCGGGGCCCTGATCTGCATGGGGAAAGACCAGACAGTGTTGCCTGGATGTCTGTTCATTCGTCAGCTTGCTCTGGGACTGAGCTCAAAATGGCTGTGTAAATAACTCAGTCAGGGAGGTCGGCAGAGCAAAGCACTGGCAGTTACTGCACTATGAAATATGCATTAATTACATTAAACATTCAGCCTGAATCTCAGCAGCGAGGCCCCTTTTGTGAGCTCTATAGCGCAGGCAGAGTGGCCAGAATGCGCGGGCGATGGCCTTCTGTATGAAGGCCCAGTCGCTGAGCATGGTGCCCCGACCTTTCCCTCAGATGTCCCTGGTGTGGCCTGGGGGTCCCTGCCCAGCATCGCAGTTGTTAATGAGGCCAGGGCCCACAGCTTGCACCCCTTAGGATCTCCCACCTCTGCTCTGGCCCTCAGACGCTGCCCACCGTGCCTTGAATCTCAGCCAGCCATCTCTCATGTGTGTGGCTTCTCACAGTGGAGCTGAGTGTGAAGATGGAGGCTCAGCAGAGCCTGGTGCCATCAGCAGGAAAACCTGTCTCCAAGAGGATTCCGGATTTGGTCACTGCCTGGTAAGGGATTAGGTATGCTGGCACGTTTTGGGGGTTGGGGGTTGAGTCACGTGAGATAAAGGGAGAGACGTGCATGTGCATCCATGCCCACAGATTCACAGAGAGTGACAGGCTCACACAATTTAGAAGAAGAAAGATTCTCAAAAGATGGAAAGATATTAACACATATTGAAGATACACGCAGATTCATACAATGTGGTGTATCGATTACTTCTCTATTGCTGTGAGAAAATAACATGACCAGGACAACTTACAGAAGAATGGGTTTGTTTGGGCTCATGGTTCTAGCGGTTAGAGTCCGTGATGATGGAACAATGGCAGCAGCTGGAAGAATGGCCGTTGCTTAGACGCTGAGGGCTCACATCTGCAAGCGCGAAGCAGAGAGAGTGAAGTAGAAACGACCTGCATAATCCATCCCTGGGACACAATTCCTCCCAACAGCAACATCTCCTGGGGGCTAAGAATTCAACTGCCTGAGACGATGGAGGACATTTCTCACTCAATGCATCACACATGGAGAGAAGCAAAGGCTCAGTTGAGGCATACATACATAGAGAGACTCACACAAGGTAAAGAGAGACACACAGAGTCATACAACACAGAGAGACGACACAGAAGTTTGTATAAGACAGAGACAGAGTCTTACAAGATGGACACAGAGAGAGGGTGTGTGTGTGTGTGTGTGTGACAGAGAGAGAGAGAGAGAGAGAGAGAGAGAGAGAGAGAGAGAGAGAATTTCACACAAGAGGGAAAGTCGCTCAATACGGACACACGCACACAAAGTGGAGAGGGAGAAATAGCAGGATTCACATGTCTGAGCCCTTCACAGCCTTTCACTTTGGGTCCTTGTCATTGAGTCGCAGCTTCACCTGCCAGGACCGGCTGCGTGGTTCCCCTCCTCGTAGGCTGCACAGTGGCAGCGTTCAGTCACCTGTTCCCTGAATGGGCATTCTTCTGCTTTTGATGATATGATCCCAGCCACACTGCAAAGGCCTCAGGGGACAGAAGCAGATTCCAGTGGGAACACCAAAGTGCTGTGTCTCTGGTCATATATGTCACGGCTAGGCACTCCTGGTCATTTAGTTACTGCTGCTCCTCCACGTGCCTTCTGGACGAGTCCTCCAATGCCCGTCAAGTCTACTATCATCTCCGAAAGCATCCTATAATTTTACACACCGATTGACTTCCTCTGTAGACCTGTAATAACTCTCTTTCTTCAGACTTCCTCCTACAGCAAAGTGTGTGTTTGCCCACCATCTAGCGATGGCTGTGAGCATCTTGCAACCTACAACTGAAGGTGTTCATTGGACTGTGCTGTGGCAGTGGAGGGGATACGAGGCATCCCCATCAGATTTACAGAAGTGGTAGATGGCGGGTCAGGGATGGGGTCTAGGAAAACCGAAGCTAAGTTCAGGAAGTCTCGAGTGGCTTCACAGTCAGAGGGCCACAACTCTTAGACTCCAAGGACTGACGATTGCAGCAAGGATTCTTTCCCTGTGTGATCTTGAAAATAGAAAAAAACATCTATTTTTAAACAAAATACATACTTTTTTATTAGTACTACTATACTAATGGTATAGTAACAGCAGGTAATCATTTTGGATTATTTGGGGGTATCCTGTAATTTAGCCATTCATTCTAGAGATTATGTAAATCTCTAGACTTCATATAGAAATAAAGAGATTTTTAAAATTTAATTTATAATTTGTATTATACTTTGTGTGTGTGTATGCATGTGTGCACATTTACACAATATTACATACCTGGGGAGATTAGAGAATAACTTTTGGGGGTGCTCTCCTTCTATCATGTGGGCTTCTGGGGATGAACTCAGATCATCAAGCAAGGCAGCAATCATTTTTACCTGCTGGCACAAGCTACGTATTTTTAAATGAGACTTGGCTACATACACTATCTCATAACCCATAACATGTACGTGTGTGTATAATTAAACACATTTGCTTTGGCGTTTTTGATAACTGTATATTCTTTATCATACACACATGCCTTCATTTATTAGACCAGCCCCAGCTATTGAATATCTAGATCATGTCTTGGCTTAACAGTCAGAGATCACAGCTCCAGTAACTGTCCTTGGGAACATGTCTTTGCATAGTACAGCATCCTGTCACATCCTAGGGATACAGGTTGGGATGCTGGCATCCCAGGGACCAAGAACAAACATGGTTTAAGGTCTCTGATAACATGTCAACGCTTACCTATCTAAGTAAATTGTATAAAGGGCTTCCCTCTCCGTTCTGCTAGCTGATATATGATTTATCCAGTTGCAATAGCTGACGTTCCCAAGGGGGAATTTCTGTAAACAAATGCCAGTTTTCACGATCACCAAATAGACAAAAGCAGGAGAAATAAGTCGAGGGTGGATGGAGTAAAGAAAACTAGCCAGCAGCCAGCTTCTCCAGCAAAGTACTTAAGTTGTCTCCTGCAGCTCCTGCTCTCGGAGTTACAGCCACTGTTGCTGCAAAAAGGTGCCCAGCAACAGCTGTTCACCTGGCCACCCAAGCTCTCAGAGCAAAGTCTCCATATGCTGCAGGGAGCAGCACGTGAGCGGCTCCAAGAGAGAAGGGCCCCTTTCTGTATCTCTGATTAGAGAGATGAGGGAGAGACCCCCGGAGGATAACTGTGAAATTTCTTCTTTCAGAGTTCCCAGGGCTTGCCCATATATTTATTGTCCAACCACTAAGTGAACAAAGGGATCACTGGACTTCTTAGTCACCCTTTCTTGTGGCTCTTCGAAGTTTTAGAGGCAAGTGCCAGAAGCAGCGCAGAGTCCAAGGCTTCAGGAAGGATAACATGTTTGTAAGTGCCACAGGGCAGCCTGACTGGGAACAATACCCCCATTTGCTTAACTAGAAGGGGGGCAGCAGAAGCACTGGGGTCTGGAGGCAAGAGTGACCTACTCAATAGTTGGAGACCTCAGCCTCAGCCACACTAGGCATTTCCTTACAGAGAGATGCTGTTTCAAGCTTAAGTAGACAACCAGGGAGGCAGAGGACCTCTGCTCTCCGGGTTCAAATGTGGATGGAGCCTCATTGCCCCGAGGAGATCTCTGATAGCAAGATGGCCTCTGCAGTCTTACCCGCAGGGCTCATAGTGAGCTTATCTGTGTGAACACTAACTACTACCCAAGGTCATAACAGAAGCAGTTTTTACCAATCCTTGAGTAAAGCCAGCTGCAGCATCCCCTGCCCTACTGCATACACTGGGAGAATGAAGCTGCTTCCTCTCAAGTTCACGAACCTCACATTTTTAGGCATGGCTGTCTTTATTGAAGATCAGGGCCAGAGGCTGAAGAGATGGCTCTGTTGTGAAAGTGTTCGCCGAGCAACTTTGAATACCACGGCGGCACATGCTTGTAATTCCAGTATTGGGGACGCAGGTTTAGCCAGCTAGCACTGCACACAGTAAGTGCCCAATAAGTAAATTAGCGTTGCAAACTGGTATTAGTATTGCCTTCCTTCCTTTCTCCCCCTTCTTTCCTTCCTGCCTTCTTTCCTTGCTTGCTTTCTTCCTTTCTTCTTTTTTTCTTTTAATATTTATTGATTTTATTGTATGTCTGAGTGCCTTCATGTATGCATGTGTACCACAGGCATGCCTCATACCCTGGTGTTGGTTCCTCTGGAACTGGAGTTATAGACAGCTGTGAGCTGCCATGTGGGTGCTAGGAGGCAAACCCTGGCCTTCTGCAAGAGTAGCCAGGGATCCTTAACCAGGGAGTCATCTCTGTAACCTCATACTGCTGCTTTTTCTAAGTAAAAGAAATAGAGAGTTTGGGACTCCTCCGCCCATCCTGGAAACACACTGCCCTGTTATGCACAGGAGCCTTGGGAGGGAACTACAGGAGCTCAAAGGCCAATCCCTTGCACATCTGGGCAGGGACGCTGAATTTTTTTTTTCTTGAGACAGGGTTTCTCTGTAACTTTGAAGCCTGTCCTGGAACTAACTCTTGTAGACCAGGCTGGCCTCGAACTCCCAGAGATCTGCCTGTCTCTGCCTCCTGAGTGCTGGGCTAATTACAGACAATCATCCCCTCTCATTCTTCTTCCTTCTTATTCCAAGTGAGTGAATGATGTGAACCCCACCTCATACACATCCATTCATTTCTAAGTGAATTTCCTTCCTGAAGAGAAGGCGGCTCCAGGGACTCACTGCAGCCATGTGTAGGAGCCCAAAGTCAACACTGAACCTGTGACTTCAGAGAGGGTCACCACGACTGAGATGGCTTGCTCTGGAAGCCGAGACACACACCCTGGAGAGATCAACAGCAGATTTCCCATGAGAAATTTTCCTGCTGTCTGGATTCCTTGGCAACGTGACCTTAAAGAAGTAAGATAAAGGCTGAATCAGGGAGGTGTTATCTGTGAGAACTCAAGATGGAGGCAATTGCTGACTGAGAATCAACTACTTCCTCTTTTCCTATCATCGCTGTCTTTAAAACTTGATGGAGCCAAAGGTGTTTCTTTTCAACTGACTTTGGGAGCCATATGCATTTACAGGCATATACACAGCCCTGGTACATGTACATATATTTATAATTTGTGAGTTTTGTTACAGATTGAAACTAGAACACTCAAAGATCAATTAAAAGCTCCTAATAGAAAAATCCTAAAAAGAACAAACTCATTTGTTTTTCTTTGAATTCGAAGGTCATAGCTACTTTATTTTGGTCAGTGATAATATAGCATATCTTGTGGCCATGCACTGCTTTCTGAGAGGACATTCCTTGGAACCTGGCAGTTGGCTAGGAAGAGACAGCTAGCTGTTCTCTTGGATCTCCACTGTCTTCACTGGGAAGGGTTCTGAAGCAAGAATTGTCAGACAGCAAGGGACCCCTGGCTCCTAGCATAGCCGTTGAACTGCAGGGCTGAGATTAAGATAATAGAAACTGCCTTCCCCATGGTCACTGTGGCTCAGCCTTCCTCTCCATAAAAAATCAGCTGAGGGGCTGGGGAGATGGCTCAGCTAGTAAAGTGCTTGTAGAACAAACAAGAGGACCTGGGTATGTATCCCCAGCATCTGTGTACAAAGCCAAGCATGATGACAGGCACCTGAAATCCCAGCCCTGGGGAAGCAGAGACAGGCAGATCCTTACAGCTGGCTGGCCAGCCAGTCCTGACAAATTAGTAAGCTCAGTGGTACAGTGAGAGGCCCTGCCCCAAAATAAGATAGAAAGCAATAGAGGAAGATGTCTGATATCAGTCTCTGGTTTCCATGGATGCACTTGCGTACACACACACACACACATGCAAATGCACACACACAAAGACATACACACATACATAGACACACACAAATACACACACAGACATACACACATACATAGACACGCATGCACACACACATAATATCAACCAAACGAACAGCTTGGACTACGGCTATATGCTCTCAAATGGATAGGGCTGGAAACAGAGTCACAATAGTTGATGAGAAGAAGGAAAATCTTAGTGCTATTTCCCCAGGTTTCTTCGCCAAACACTCCCGAGTTCCCTGAGATCTCAGCTAATCTACCTGACTTCTTCATGCCTCCGCCCCATATGTGCAATAGTGAATAACGTTCAATTTCTTTTATTGCACCATAACCTGGTGACAAAGACATTAAAACTTTATCTGCCTGTACACTGGATGCTTCCTCCTCAAGTATACTGCCCATGACCTCGAAGAATCTGTCCCACCTCTAGATTGCCTGTCCCCAGATATTTACCTAATTTCTCACTGTGTTGAATCAGATAATAAAATCACCCGCCTCTCTTCAGCCACACAAGATCTGGTCATCATTCTCAGTTGCCACCCTTGTCCCTCTGTCACCTCAGCTATCTTTAGCATCTAGCTATGTGGTAGCCTTTGCTCCATGGGAAAGAGCTGGCGCCCCAACTCCACTGAGCCCCCAGTCCACCCCTTGTGATGGATCTTCAGAAAGAGCAGCACAGTTCCCCCCAGCCCCACCCACGGGCAGTCCTCCCCGCCTTGCCAGAAGTCACCCTACTTGGCACAGGTGATGGAAGGGACTCCCAGAATAACTTTCCAGAACTAACCAGGGACACTGACATCTGACCTCTATACAGCCTTTTTCAAACTGCAGGAAGCAAAATACAACAGAATACTCTAAATGGATTGTTCTTGACAATTCTGACAAGCATCCCTGTTACCCACTTCCTTTCCAAAGGGTTGTGGGGGGGGGGTGGATTTGCTTGCTCTACCTTCAAGGTGACTTCAAATAGATTTGAATGTCCATTCATCTATATCACTCCCAGAGTAGCAAAGTACCTGGATGTTGGCAGTCTTATAAAAAGAAATGTAAAAGAAAAATAGGAAGGAAAGAAAAGACACCAAGAAGGAGGCCTAAGGCTATAATCCCTGGAGATGGCACTAGTCACCCACCCTGACTTTTGTCCACCCCACAGCCCACAGCCCATCCCACCCCATAGCCCATCCCACCCCC
>PVIU01005790.1:0-108959 GCA_004026605.1 Ondatra zibethicus
TGCCAGCTCCTCTCTGCTCGGCTCCGTGGGACAAAGGAGGCCCCCTAGCAGGGGACTCGCCCTTCCCCCAAGGCCTCAGCCCGGGTGGGCCGAGCTCAGGTGCAGCCGGGACAGGGTCCAGATGAATCCGCGGAAGCTGGTTGGGCGAGGATCCCGGTCCCAAAAGCAGGCCTACTGAGGGTTGCCAGCTCCTCTCTCGATGTCATTGTTTTTTACCACTGAGTAGAACTCTAATGTGTATATCGCCACAATTTCTTTATCCATTCTTCCATTGAGGGGCACCTAGGTAGTCTCCAGGTTCTGCCTATTACAAATAATGCTGCTATGAACATAGTTGAACAAATGCTTTTGTAGTATGATTGGGCATCTCTTGGGTATATTCCAAAGAGAGGTATTGCTGGATCCTGAGGTAGGTTGACTCCCAGTTTCCTGAGAAACTGCCACACTGATTTACAAAGTGGTTGCACAAGTTTGTATTCCCACCAGCAATGGATGAATGTTCCCCTTACTCCATATCCTTTTCAGCATAGGCTATAATTGGTGTACATAAGTGACCCCAAAAACTCTACCAAAGAACTTCTACAGCTGATAAACACCTTCAGTAATGTGGCAGGATACAAGATCAACTCAAAAAAATCAGTAGCCCTCCTATACACAAAGAATAAAGAAGCAGAGAGGGAAATCAGAGAAACATCTCCTTCCACGATAGCCACAAATAGCATAACGTATCTTGGGGTAACACTAACCAAGGAAGCAAAAGATCTATTTGACAAGAACTTTAAGTCTTTGAAGAAATCAGAGGACTTAAAAAGGCATCTGTAAAAATACTTACTGAGAAGGAGACGTAGAAGAAAAATATTTCCTAACACATAGAAGGAATTTTAGTTATAATTTTCTCAAAAAAGTGTAACACTATTAAATAGTAAATTAAAGCAAATATATTAAATATTAAATTAAAATGCATGAATTCTAGGTGACTTTGGACAATGAGAGGTACTATGCACTGAGTGTGAGCACCTATGTGCCTCAGGGAGGACAACTGAGGTGGACTTCCTCCAGAGCTTGGGATAGGGATGCATAGTTTTTGCTGATGCTGTTGGTAATGAAAAGCAAAGACAACCAGAGGTAAGAAAGTGTTCCTAGAGCTAATTTTCAAAGACTCAGCTACAAAAATTCCTTTTTTCTGCCATTTTCCATTATTTATTAATTTCAGACATCATATTAGTAAACATTTCAATGTCAACTTTAAGTTCAATGTCAGTATCAAATTCTGAATATTGAGCAGAGTCCTACTTGAAAATTTAGTCAACTTCCATTTAATTTGGCTACAGAATATGGCAAAAAGAATTAAAGCCAACTGCAAAAAATGTCACATTTCTAGTACTTAATATTTGAACTTATATATAAATAAGTTATTTTTGAATCTCATATACTTTTAAGTATTTTTCATAACACTTGGAGTGTAGCATTCATATTCTTCTCACATAACTGTGCCCTATACTATACTGTGCAGTTCCTTAGAAAAATCACATAGCTAAAGCACTAATAGAAATAGATTCCCAATACATAAAAGTTTTCTTTTTACTTTAATTGCTGCATGACATTTCAGTTTATAGGTACTATGTATCTTTAATGTGAATAACACAGCCTGCAATTCACTAGAGTTAAATGTAGGAAAAAATGAACCACCTTATTTTTGCCCTAGTCTAAGCCTGGAAAAGAAGCTCAACATTGAAGAATTCATCATGATAATAGCTAAGAAGTCAACTGAATTTTTTCCAAAGAAAAAGTGAATCACACTAAGCCGATTTTAGTATACTGTATCTTTCTTAACTCAAGCCAAAATCTAGAAGAGAATTTAACATATTTAAAGCACTCAGCTAAAATACACTGAGGTGGGAGACTCTGAGAACTAATGTCTGTTTTTTTTTGTCTTTAGTCAGTCATCTCTATAGAAAATATAATAAAATTTTACTAAATTATTTCAAACTACAATCACAGACATAAGTATATTACAAGGAATCTGTTCTGACTTGGTTTTGTTTGTAATTTTAGTACTGATTAATGTTTACCTTTTGCGATATCTTCTAAATATTTATGAATTTTCAAATTACTTTACTGAGAATTTCATGTAGGAATATGGGTTCAGATGTCTTCCCTATTTTATCTCATCCATTTTCCTCTCTATACTGCTTGTTTCTCCAATTTCATGTGAACACCTATTTGAACCCACTGAGTACCTTTGAGCTGTGTGTTTATGCATGTGTATAGAAAAAATTTGCATGTGTCACTGGATGCTTTTACCTGGTTGCATTCAGGAAAAATATTTTTATAATGAGAAATAATACATATTAAGTTGAATTATAACTAAAATGCTACCTTAAAAGTATCAAATAGAAGACAAAACAGACTCAGATAAGCGCTTAAATATTTGTCATCAGTTGTATAAATAAATGTTAATGGAGTGGTTTCTTTTGCTGTTAATTTCATTTTAGAGGTTTCAATTGAAAAATTATCCTAAGTATCTGTGTCAAGTGGCTAGTTAAGAACAGGTCAATAGATTGATTCTTGGAGAAACTTTACCATAGCAGTTCTCAACCCATGGAGCACAACCCTTTTGGGATCCAACGACCATCTTTCAACCACACACACACACACACACACAAATACACATTCAGTGCTAAGTTCACTAAAAAGTTTAGAAAGTCAGTCTTAGCTATGACTTATCATTACAGAAAAGAGGAATCCCTCTCAGTAGCAGCTGGCACTGTCTACCTCAATCAACCAATAGTCTACTTGAGCATTTCTTTCATTGGTAAACTGCTTTCATTTCTTTTATTGCCCTCACCTTTTCATCTTACTTTTTCTAAATTTTCCCTTTAGATTGTCTTTCCTGTAGATTTATCAACAGGTGCTAATCAAGTTTTGGTATTGCCTTGTCTTTCAGATATCCAACTTTGACCTTTAATACCAAGAGGATAGTTATTAATATTCACTTGAGAAAAAATCCTGGAGTGAAAATCCAATCTCTGTTAAAGAATTGCTGAAAATTCAGGAGTTTCAATATTAAAATCCTATGGGGAAAATGTGTAACATGAAGAAAATTCGAACTGTGGTAAAGCATGTTGTAGTAGGGAGGCATGGGCTGCATACAGCCACCTGGCTAGCTTAGCCCCAAAATAATCACACAGAAATTGTATTAATTAAATTACTGCCTGGCACATTATATGTAGCCTCTTTTTGGCCAACTCTCACATCCTGATCTAACTCATTTCTATTAAGCTGTGTTTACCATGAGGTCATGGCTTACCGGAAAATATTTAGCATTTCTGACTCTGGTGACTCCATGGCAGCTCTCTCTGCCTGCCTTCTTTCTCCCAGTATTCAGTTCTCTTATTCCCAACTACTTAAGTTCTGCCTTATCAAAAGGCCAAGGCAGTTTCTTTATTCAACCAATGAAAGCAACACAAATACAGAAGAACCTCCTACACCACTTCTCCTTTTCTGTTTAAACAATAATGAAAGGCTTTCACTTTAACAGAGTAAAATTACATATAACAAAACAGTTATCAAGCAAGAACTACAAATACCATATTTATATCTATTTTATCTTTTATCATAACTAAGGAAAACTATAATTATAACTATTCATTCTTCATCTCCATCAAAGACTCCAAAAGGATATTATATTTCCTAAGAAAACAATAAGTAAGCAACTTCCAAAACTGTAGAAATGACAGAGACATCTCACTTCCTGGACAGTCACCCAAAGTTATTTTGTACTGTTGGGGCATAGTAGTATCCAGCAAACTTTTTCATGAAGCAGGAAATTTCGAAGACAGTTCAGTCACCTTTTTCTGTATCCTGCAGAATGTCTCGCAGACTCTTTCATGAATCAGGAACCTCAAAAGATCATCTCACCTTTAGGCAAGTTCAGCAGTCCTCTCTCTGTGGGTTCTTTGTATCCAGTTTATGTAACAGTCCAGGCAAGTGCAGTTTCTTGCACAAATGGTTATCAAACTCCATAAGGAGCCTCTTCGATGCACATCTTCCTCTTGAAGTAGATTGGTGCTGCCAGGAGCAGACTTGTCTCATTGTCATGAAAAGCCCCAAGTTATTAAAACACTAAATGCCACATTCTGTAGTCTTTGAAAGATATGAAGAATGCCTATGTGAAATATATCTAGAAAATCTAACTAACTTGACTATAAGATTGACTATTATCGATGATTATCCATTAACAACCTGTATTTCCTAATTATACATTACATTTTTAAATGAACTACACAATCACAATGCCTTAATCAAGAGCAGAAATATACATATAACAAGATTGACCTTAAATTATTTCAATAGAGCCAAATCCATACCAATGCAAATTATTCATATCTATATCATATCCCCCTTTAAATGTAAAAGACCATTTATAAACAATATTTGGGAATATTGGCTTAGTTTTTTCTCTCCAAACTGCTTCATGGTGTAGGGGTTGCTGTTATTTAGGTCTTTTATGATATATCCTTTGTGCTAGGTTCATCTCATACGGCAGTTGAGCAAAGTAAGTTTTTGAGGGTGTTTATGGCAACCTTTCAGGAGGGCATGGTCTATCATACCATATTGGTCTAGAAGCAATCCACAGAGTCTCATCTTCTGTGAAAACAAAAGAAGAACGTCTTTTCCAAAGCATCATATCCTTAGACCCAAATTCTGAAGCCAAGATACCTTTAGGAAATATATGCTTGTTTAGCTTAGCAGACCACACAATGAAATGTCTCTCTGTATTTAGCTCTTTCACAGTCAAAAATTTTAAAGAAAACACAATAATACATATAATCCAGACTCTCTGTGAATTTTCCATTTTTACGTGGCTTATTTTTACTCTATCACTTCACAGTCTCTTTAAAGACTTTACCCATTTTTTAAGGCATTAACTTTATTTTATGACTCCATATACTGTTTTTATTTTCTCTCCCAAGCCTACGTACAACCATCCAACACTGTGACCCATTTAGAGTTCTTTTATGTCTGAATATATCCTATTGTATTGTTCTTAATTTTCTACTGTCTTGAAGAGCTTTTAAAATGCTAAACAGTTTGGTTGCTGCTGCTCTGGATGTTGGCTCTGCCTCTTTCCAATTTCAAAATGGTGGATACGCCATTTCTGCTAGCTCTGGGGCTGCCAGGTAAGAACCGCGCTCAGCACTTTAACTCTGAGAATGAACGTACAGCACATAAACTCTTTTTATCTGAGTTACAGCAAAATCTGCCTCGCAGAGTACTGCGCAGCCTTGAGGCATCTCTGTGTATGGTGGCAGGAATCTGCCATGCTCTCCTGGTTGTGCATGCCTAGTAGACCTGAATCCACCACCTGCCCAGGCAGGGATCGAGCCATTGGCATGGTCTCAGAGTACTTTCTTCCTGATCCCAAGTGGGCACACAAGCATCTGGTCCCATGAAAGCCATTGAAATGCTTCATAGCCGGAGTTCTCACTGGTGGCACAGCCCAGGAAGTCCCGGTTTAAAACTGCGCAGCTTTTTTTTTTTTTTTTAACAGCTGCTGAGTCAGGAAATTCTCTTTGCAGCACACCACCAACAAACAGCAAAAAGCTATGTTAAACTCTATCTCTCCTTTTTAAGCCCTCTCAGGTTTTTAAGTGGATTAAGTCCATCACATTGGAGCGCCACTCTGTAGTAGGGAGTAGCTTAGCCCCAAAATAATCACACAGAAATTGTATTAATTAAATTACTGCCTGTCACATTATATCTAGCCTCTTCTTGGCCAACTCTCACATCCTGATCTAACCTATTTCTATTAATCTGTGTTTACCATGAGGTTGTGGCTTACTGGGAAAGATTCAGCATGTCTGACTCTGGCTACTCCATGGCGGCTCTCTCTGCCTACCTTCTTTTTCCCAGCATTTAGTTCTCTTTTCCCCACCTATCTAAGTTCTGCCCTATCAAAAGGCCAAGGCAGTGTCTTTATTCAACCAATGAAAGCAACACAAATACAGAAGGACCTCCTACACCAGCATGTGTCTAAACTGATGATATTGATATCCATTGTATTCTTGAATAAGGGACAACTCTGAAATGCATGTATGTGGCTATGCCTCCTTGTTGTTAGGTAATACTGTCTATATATTCAAATACCTGTGTATAGCGAAACCACTGATTGTAGAACCGACTGCACTACTTCCACTTTCTTTAACCAATATATCCCAGAGTTCACTTAAATACAGATAACTCTAAATTTTATGCCTCATCAAAGAGGCTTCTAAAAATGTACTTTAAACTGTCATCAGGATAACAGAGAACATATGAGCTCAGACATAATTAAAAATACTTAGAAAATACAGATATTTTGTGGCTATATTTTTAACTGTAAGGTAAATGGCATTTAATAAGACAATTAGAAAGCTGAAGAACTGTCCCTAGTGTTAGGATTGAAATGAAGTTCATAGGATTTAGGCTGGCAGTAAAGAGCAGCAGCATGTCCACTTAGATTTGAGGGGCCACTCTAAAGCAGAGGGATAAAGGGGAGGGTGAAGACACAGGCTGAAGTGAAGATAGTGTGAGCAATTAAAGGCAGAGGCACACAGAGTTAATAAGCATTATAAACTGAAGTTTATTTAGCTTTATTAACGTATCCAATAAATCTGAAATAATCTTGTATAGTTTTTACAAATTGCTGAAAAAGCATTCTCTCTCCAGAATTTGTTTTCAGATGAGCTAACCAGAAGGTCCTGTATGTGGCCATGTTTCTTTGTAAACAAACCAGTACTGGGAGAAGTCTCATCCATAAAATGAGAAAGGCATATTTTTAGTGTAGCAATAGGAAGAAAAGCTGTAGGAATACTTTATGAAATATTGAGAAATAATCACATGAGTTTGGTAAAGCAGCTGAAATAAGTCTATTCACGCAGTATCATGCTTTAAGCATGTCAGTGAAGCCTGCTTTGTTATTTAAATAAGAGGAATAATTAATAGGTGCCTGTAGGACAGTTTTATGTTCCAGGAATCACAGTAAAGAAAGCAGTTTGTAATAGGTAGGAATCTGAATGGCCAGCCCTTAAAGGTGGGGGAGAATGTGACAAAAAACATGACTAGTTCTTGCTGGTATTTTCAGGTGGTCTTGTTAAATGGTTAATTAGAAATAACAAGGAATGCTAATTAGGATTGTAGTGTTTCATCATCTCTCCATTAGACACTGGGTAAAATAGCAGCGTTTTTGTTGTTGTTGTTTTTTTTTCTTCTTTTTTTTTTGTCTGAGAGTTTGACTTAATGTTATATCCTCCAAGGCAAAGTTTTCTATGCCTGATTTATCAGTATCAGCTCCTGATCAATTAATCTGAGCAATTGGAGATGTTTGACTTTTAGTAAGAGAGAAAGATACACAGAACATTTAAGGAGGGGTAGGAAATTTTCTCTTTACTCACCATCAACGAGATTCTGGCTCCCTGGGTTCTGTAGCAAACATGATGAGATCCTGGTGTAGACCCACGATTAGGAGACATCAAAATATGTCCACCCAGGAAAAGAGTGACTGCTAGGACAGTTTCCTACAAGAGCTACCTCTTTTTTTGGGGGGTAGTCTTGGAAATCATCTTTTCTGAGACCCTGTTCAGGCACCAGAATATCCAGGGCCTTGAGTACCAACTTCAGTACACCCTTGGGGCTCAAAATAGGATGTCTTTAGCCACATGGCTATGATAGGAAAGTTGTACCCATGAAATAACAACAGCATGGCTGCCTAAAAAAGACCTGAACAATTCCAAAAACTTGTATGCATCTCAATATATTTATTGGGGAACTCTCACTGGGTGGAGGAATGGCCTCTAGATGAAGGGCTATAAGCAATTAGCAATTGGTGAAGAAGGAAGATTTAGTCTTCCCAGTTCATTGAACCCACAGGTTGCTTAACCAAATGGTTAGCCCTTGGAAACAAATATATGCAGGCAACACTGAAAGGACTCAGCAGGGAGCAAGTATGCTGATTCATATGTATATATTTGCATGTAAATTTTTATTGATATATATTATAAACCACATCTTGGAGTAATATTTGCTGTGGTCCAGCCTCAAGGGTTCATATGTTCCAGGTTGATAGCATGTGAATAAGAAATGTTAGGCAGGACAGACAGTGATACAAAAGAAATACAGAGACATAGGGTAGTACCAGGAAGGCACTTCAGTGAATGTTAAATGTGCCCATATTATTTTTCAAATACCCCAATACAAAAAGGGTGGAAGAAGCAAAAGATTGCTTTATCATGACACAAAGGACAGCCAGAATAGATACTTGCTTCAATACTTGAGACATCAGGCCATTTTTTACTAAGTTAAGCATTTTGATGATTTGTGTTGTATAAACAGCAAATACACCTTAGACTAAGGCAACCACTCCCTATATTAAACCTCCTATTTAAAATGAAGAGACAGGTATAGGCTTGAATTCTCTGATCTTTGGTCAGGATTGAGCAGATCCACCTCTGTGAATCATTTAATGTCCAAAACACCAAGTAACCACACCCTAGGTCATTATATTTTGTTTGTAGCCATATCTATTGTCAACAACATTGGAAGAGTAAAAATAAGCTCAAACTCTGATATTTAGTCAAGGTAAAACAGGACTCACATCTGTGGGCCCCCACAGATATATGAATATATATATATATAATTATATTATATAACATATAAAATATATTATATGCAATTCAATGTATATTTAATATAAATATATATCTATGGATATATTTTCAATAATGATTAAAGATGAGTAAGCTTGAATTTGAGGGTAAATGTTCAAACACAGGAAGAATAGAAGAAAGGAAAGACAGGGAAGAAATAATGTAATTGTAAGTATAAAAAGATCTGTCATGTTAATGCATATTTGGAATGGTTGGCCTTGGGTCCAGCTCTTAAGAGCATCTATGAGCAACAGCATATCATCATCCTCCCAGTTAAATATTCGGTTTTGGAATTGCTGAGTTACGGAGTGAGTACATCTGTTTTTCTAATATATTTCATCCTCTAAAGCTTCTGTCTGAAGTGAAGTTCTTGGCTCTGTAATTGAGTTCCAGTTTCTCCAGTTCCTCACAGTTTGATATAGTATTTATGTTTGTATTTGTTTAGGAATTTAAAGGGTATTAAGAGTGTTGATTTCAAAATAATATTCAACAATTTGAAGTACTTCTCAGAAATCGATATTTTCTCTACTTTGTTGTGTATATTGCTTATAATTAAATAAACTGTTCTTTTTCTTGTTGGAATCACTTTTCCTATATTCTGAATAAGTGTGCATATTACCCACATTTTATGTTTTAGATTCAAATTGAAAAATGTCTAGATGAAATATTGATTAAAATATTTGATGCATTATTGTGTCTGCTGACATGTGTGTGAAATACTGAGAATGTGTATACTATGAACACAATTAAAGATCAGAGAACCAACATCCTTTGAGAATCTGTTCTTTCCTTTCAGGCCTAAGATTTTTTACTAATTTTTTAAGCCCATGATACTTTACAAAGCAATATTTATACATGAATAAGTAGAAATGTAAATTACTAGTTTTCTATGTAGAATCCCTATGTTTCAATATTTTATTTTCTATTTTGTTTTTACTGAAAATAGATCTTTTTTTCTGACAATTTGCTCTGATTATGGTTTCCCCAACTCCTCCAATGTCCTCCCTACCTCTCCTTTTATACCCTTCCTTTCTTTCTCTCCTTAGAAAACAACAGGTATATAAGAAATAATAATAAGGTAAAGCAAAACCAAACAAACTAGAATAGAACAAAGCAATGAAACAAACAAACATAAGCAAAAGAGCCAAAGAGAAACCTCAAGGAACACATATAGACAAAGAAACACACATGAATACAGACACAGATCCTATAAAAGCACAAAACTAGAAATCATAATATATACACAAAATATCTGTAAGTTATAGCAAAAATACAACAATAAAACAAAGCAACAAATAAAAAAATAAAAAACAAAACCCTAAGCAAACAACTAGCAAATAAAATAACAAAAATAACAACAACAAAAATCCCACACCCAAAAGGACAACAATGCTCTGACAAAACCTCATGAAACAAAAACTAGGCAGAGGGCCTTTTGTTAAAAATGGCTTGTATATCCAGTGGCACACCATAGAAGAAATTATTTTCCCTTTCCAAGCAGTTATCAATCAGATATAGTTTCTGTGTTGGCATGGGGATTTTTTTTCTACTTCCCCTCTCAGTTCCAATACCCCATTTGTCCCAGAATTATGAAATTCTGATGGATGCTGATGCAATCTCTATATATTCAATATGTATATTGATCCTCAAATGTTTAGAAGGCTTTGTTTTCTTGGTGTTTTCCGTCTTCTCTTACACTTAAAGCCTTTCCTTATCTTCTTCTGAAGGGTTCTATGAACCCTGAGAGGGAGATTTGATGGAGAATTCCCATTTAAGATTGAGTGTTGCAAGGTTACTCACACTCTGCACATTGCCCAGTTATGGGTCCCTGTATTTGTTCCCATCTACCACAAGAGGAAGCTTTTCTAATAATGGTTGATCAAATAAAAATCTATTAGTATAGCAGAATGCCAATAGGAGTCATTTTATTGATATATTACTTAAGCAAATCAACAGTATTTGATTTGACCCTACATTTGTTGCCAATGATGCTGTTGGTCAACCTAGTCCCATGGGTACCCTAAAATGGCCAAGTCTATTGCCAAAGCGAGTGAATGATGGTTCTTCACAAACTGATGGTAAGGACAAATTGCTGAAAACAACACCTACAAAACTTATTGAATACAGAGAAGTAGAGCTGCTACCTACCTGAAGTCTTCACCCCCAAGAACTAGTGTTAATGGAATCACAATAGTACTCTGCATGCTACTAACAAAGGAGAAAAGGAAACACCAGCATGGCTACAAATTCATTGGTCTAAAATGAAGAAATGCCTGAAAGATGCACTAGTAAAATACTGGCACAATGTTTGTGGGAGTAACCAACCAATATCTGATTCAATTTCAGACCCATTTCATGAGATGGGACCAATTTTGAACACTGCTTGAATGGCCTGGATTCAATTTCAACCATTTTTAAGACCACTACAATGAGTTATTCTTTGGCTGAAACATGTACATGACTAGACAATATCAAATATGATGAAATTTAACTCAATCTGTTTCTTTAAACTTTATATCCATACTCATTCTGTTACTACACTGCTAGAAAGTTATGACAGGATAAGAATGCTTAAATTAATGTAGTTTCTATTCCTTTTCTTTTAAATACATTTTTGAGAATTTTAAACGTAAGTAATCTATTTTTATTATTTCTACCATTCCTCATTACTGTAACCACTTTCTTGCTTTACATTCCTTCTCAAAATTGATTCCTTTTTTTCTTACAAAGTATATATATGTATATATATATATATATATAACTATTTAATATTGTTTTATGCACATGAGTTTAGTGACGATCACTTGTGACTGGATTACCAATCTATATGTAGATTTGTTCCTAATATTCCATTCAATAGCCATAGACTACTTTTTATTTTAATTAATTAATTCATTTTAAAATGATCTTTTCTCATTTTACACATTTATCCCAGTTCCCACTCCTTCTCCTCTCCCCTGTTCTCCCCCATCCAACCCCCATCCACTCCTCAGAGAACGTAATGCTTCCCATGAGGAGTCAACAAAATCTGATGCATCACTTTGAGGCAGAACCAAGGCCCTCACCCCTATATTTAGGTTGAGTAATGTATCCCTCCAAAAAGAATTGGCTGCAAAAAAGCAAATTCAAGCACTAGGGATTAATGTTGGTTGCACTGCCAGTGGCCACACTGATTTCCCAAGCCATACAACTGTCAATCACATTCAGAGGTCCTAGTTTGATCCTATGCTGGTTCCCCAGCTATCAGTCCAGAGTCAGTGAGCTCCCACTACCTTAGGTCAGCTGTTTCTGTGTGTTTCCCCATCATAATCTTGACCCCTTTCCTCATATTATTGTTCCTGCCTCTCTTTAACTGGTCTCTTGAAGCTTGGCCCAGTGCTTAGCTGTGAATCTCTGCATTTGCTTCTACCAGTTGCTGGATGAAGGTTCTATGATGATAATTAAGGAAGCCATCAATGTGATTACAGGGGAAGGCCAGTTCAGGTGCACTCTCCACTATTACATAAGGTCTTTGCTGGGGTACCTTGTAGATTCTTGGGAATTTACCTGGTACCAGGTTTCATGCTAGCCTCAAAATGAACCATAGACTATTAAGCAAAAGCCTCAAGTTCAGACAGGAAAAATTTCCATCAAGTCATTGGTCAGGAGCTTCTAAGAGACTCCTAAAAAATACAGGCTATTGTCACTATCCTTGGTTGCCTCTCATAATTTGTAGGTAAAGAACATATTGCTGAAACATCACATATTTCAGACATGGGACCTGGATGCATCCTAACTGGTCTGGAAGAACCCCCAAAGTACTGGATCTCAGTACTGGTTATGATTTTAATTTGCTGTGCAAGATCCTAAGAGAAAAAAAAATCAATAGTTCTATCCAATTCTGAAATAATGAATCACAATGAACAGCATGTCAAGATATCCTCTTTAATGGAATAATAATACTTTATAACGAGGTTAATCAACAGTTGTCCAACTGTACTTAGGCATTCTGAATAGGAGGGTATTTGCATTTGATACTTGTCCTTATACGCAGAAACTGTAGCTTTCACCACTCAACAAAGAAGTTTCTTTATGCAGCAGATAGAGAGGATAATATAGAAAGGAACAACTTGTGAAAATGTAGAGTGTAAGATGCAGTGCAGTTTCCAGCGACAACTAGTATATCTCCAATAAAAGAAATGAACTCAAGGCTCGGAGAGCATAATGGAAGAAGGTGCAGAAAGATTGGAACAGCCAGAGACCAATATGTTTGCTGAGAGAAAGTGTCTTCTAAACATAGCAATGAAGCTCACTCAGAATTTTAACAATATTTGTTCCTAACAAGACATCCATGAGAACTATACCAGTAAACTTGCCAACAAGGATTGAGTAAATTTTACATAGTCATTGCATTTTGTTATTCATAATATTATATCACCATCCTCTTTATAATCCAATTCATTTTTAACTATATTCCTCTAAATCTGCTGAAATTTCCATTTCTGCAGTATTGTATAATTATCATAATTAGTAAAATGTAGGTATAAATTATTATTCTAAGTTCCAAAATCTGGGTTATTTTTGCCTATGTTTCTGATGATTATTTAGTTTTCCATTCAAGTATGGTTGGGTTTTTTTCTATATGTACAGTTATTATTTTATTGCATGCTGTATATTTTATGTAAAAAACACTGAAATACTGTTTTCCATCACACATTTTAAAGATTTTTTATTTTGTCTGATTGCTAGCCATGTATTACATTCCCATTTAATTACTAATTGGGGATGATTCTGCATTTTGTTCACATAACTTAGTCTTAATAAGTTTACTCCCAGTAAGCACTTGGAAGCAGGTATTAAGACTGTCTTTTCAAATGGGTTACTCCACATCTACCTCAGTTAACTAGCATACAAGCTTCCCACAGAATTTCTGCTAATAAAGATCTAGGAATTGAGGGAGTGATGTTATAATAATAATTTATTATGATGTTTGGATTACAAGGTATAACTTGTTTTCTTTAAAGTAAATAAAGGAAACACTGGAAAGGTTTAAGAGTGCTTGAGATACTTCAATTGTTTTGTAAAATTACAATTATAACTGTACTGTATATGAGGTAAATGTGATGTCATGGTTCTTGAATGGAATGTGGAATGATTATTTCAAACTTAATCACATTTCTACTATCTCAAACATCTGTTATTTATTATAAAACCATCAGAAATTTACTCTCAGAAAATGTGAAATATACAAAAATATACCATACATTGTCATTAACTATATATTTGGCAAAGTAAAGTAGAACTCACAAAGGGGTATTACTCTCCTCACTTTCTAAGCATCTGTATTTTCTTGTCCATCATTGCCTTTCTGCATTATCATGAGGAACCATGAATATACTCATTACTTCTGAATTTGTTCAAGTAACAGACAGATCACGTCTTTTTCTTCCTGTGTTCTGGTTACTTCATTTATTTTATTGATCATCAGTTACTCTATGTTTTCTGAAAAGAAAGACTTTCTTTTTCGGTGAAGGTTGAGTAGTATTGCTTTGCATGTTCACAAGTGACATTTGCTTCATTTATCCATCTACTAATAGATACTATTATTTGGTTATTGTGAAACTGATTTCAAATCTTCAGGATAAATATATACAGACTGATTACTGAATCATGAGGTAGGTCCATTGGAGTCTGGGGAGGAAATATGAGGCAGCTTTCTACAAAAGGTTATACTAATTTAAATTCCCACCAGATTGTCTTTTCTCCAAACCCGAAATGTTAGTTAGCTTCTCTCACATTGATACTAGATATTCTGCAATATCTAGAATCTAGCAAATATCTAGTAAAATATTCTTTACAATTTTAACCTTAGTTTTCTAATGATTAACCATGTAGATTAGTTTTTCATGTATGTTAATTAGCCTTTTGAATATCTTCTTTAAAGATAATGTATAATGAGTTCACTAGCCTATTCTTAACTTTTCTTTGCTTACTGTTAAAGTATGCTAGTGACTTCTGTGTCTGTGTATGCACCCTTTGTCAAGGGTACACCAGCCCCTTCCTTGTCTCTAAACAGTGTTATTTACTGCACTGAAGCTTGCTAGTTTGATAAAATTATATTTGTCTCCTTTTCTCTATGACCCGATCACATAGAAGAGAATCACTAAGCAGAGTACTTACTTGAAAGGTTTTCCCTGCATTTTCTCTCAGTATTTTTACAGTTCCTTATCTCACTGAAAGTCTTCAGCCCATTTCTATTTGATCTTTAACATTATATGAGGAAATACTGTATTTAATCATGCTGCATATTGATGGATATCTAGTTTTCTTACTGATATTTATGCTTGCTATCATTTTCTCCTTATGTAATTTTGGAAAAAAAATTAAAATATCAGCTGAACATAGAAGTGGTAGTATATTTCTGGGCTGTGTATTCTGCTTCATTAGTCAGTGTATCTATTTTATGATACTTGCTATAACTTTGGGGACAAATTTGACATTTATCATTGTATTGATAGCATTAAAACATTTTGTTTTCTGATCTGATCATTTTTTCTGTTTTATTTGAATTTCTTGGTGGCATATAAATTTTAATTACTATTTTTCATTTTATTTCAAAATTATATTAGCATTTTGATTCCATTTTGCTCTGACTGTACTGAGAGCATTGACTATTACTAACTTTTAAAATCCACTGATGTGGAATGTCTTTTCATTTGACTTGTCTTGTTCAAATTCTCTCACTAGTCTTCTAAATTTTAAATATATAGAATTTTTTTGGACTCTGATTAAATTTAACTCTGGATATTTTGCTTTTCTGGCTATTTAAATGCTATTGTCTTTTCCCATTTCTTTTACAACTTTTTCACTGATATTGCACAGAAATAAAATTAACTTTGTGAGCTAAACCTGGACTTTGCCGTGTCACTCTAGTGTTTATTAGTTTTCACTGGTTTTCACAAATTCCAACTTTGTTTACACACACACACACACACACACATATATGCACCTCTGATTTTATATATAATATATTCATATATCATGAAACAAGTGACAATTTCATTTCTCATTTTATTCATTTGCCTTTTCGGATATCACTGCTCACCCATAACTCCACCTGTGTTAGTATTATATTAAATAATAGGTATGAATAATTTTGTCCTATTTGCTTTAGAAAAAAGTATATTAGATCAATCATTTAGAAACTTGACTGTGTTGATATACATTCCTTTACCTCACAGTTTTGTGAGAGAACTCCCACTCCCTGTTTTTTTCAATTCGTTTATTTTATTACTATTTTAAATTTCAGACCATAATATTATAATATTACTTCCCCTTCTCTTTCTTCCCCCAAATGTCTTCTGTAAATTACTGATTGCTCTCTTTCTAACACATTGCCTCCTTTCCATTAATTTTTGTTATATGCATATAGATTACTAAATATAACCTGCTCTGTTTGTATAATGTTACTAAAACGTGTTTGCTTGAAAATGGCCATTTGGCATTGGATAACTATTGAGGATTATTTCTCCCTCTTTCAGCATTCTTTAGCAGTCTCTAATCCTTTTTTTCATGATTGAGAATGTTTTGAATTTTGTTGATCCCTTCTTTGCATCTGTTAAAAAGATGTTTTGCCTTTCCTTCTGCTACTCTGTCATATCATATTTATTGCTTTGGGAGCAGAGAAACAGCATTGGTTTCTTGGACTCAGTCAATGTGGGCTGCCCCTATTGTGTCGAGTATTGTGTCCCTATTGTGTTGATTTTTTATTTCCTTTGTGGAATAACTAATTTGTTCTTGGATAAAGTTATAGAGACTTGAAATTGAAATGTAGTGCTATATGCCTTTTCTTTATATTGACTTATTATCTCCTAGAAGCATTACAAACAATATTTTTGTTGTTTCTTGTCTTAATATTTCTCGTTACATTTTCTTTTTATATGATTTGTTTTTCAAGGCTATTTATTCATTTACAAGAATTTTGAAATTTCAAACATTCTTTGTCTTGTTAACTTCTAGACTTATTCCATTGTGTTCAGAAAACACAATTTTTACACTTTTTAATTTTATTTTTGTCTTCTATTATTGGAACCTGTCTCATGGATTTGAGAGGAATTCATACTTGTTGATATAAATTGAACTACCCTATAGATATTTGTTTGGCCTACTGTCTCTAATGTATTGTTTCAAGCTCAGTGTTTTCTTATATGTTTTGTTATTTGAAATATCTAGATTTATTTGAAGGTATGTTGCTAGGGTCCCTTGCTGCTATTGTATCTTCTTCATATTCTTTGTTTGATATATTTATACCAGTGCTCAGTGTATATTTGTTTATAAGAGTAATATCTTCCTGATAAATGGACTCTTATATAATCTTATTTGTTTATTATTAAAAGGATTTACTTTAAGTATTAATATTTTTATCAAACATAGGCCAAGGTATCTCTGTCTGTGCTTTCAATTCATAAAGTATGATTACTTGTCCTTCACTTTATGTCTATATGTATCTTTAGAATTGCAGTAAGTCCTTGTTTGCTGCCTATGCATAGGTCTGTTTTCTTTCTTATCATTTTTTTACTCTGTCATTATTTTTTCCTAATACAACTATACTAGTCATATTAATAGTAGTTACAAATAAGTAAGGACACAATATTGTCATACTTGTTTCCTGTTTATTTTGTTAGTCCTCTTTGCTCCCTTAAGTTTTTTTTTTGTTGTTGTTGTTGTTGCCTTTTGTTTTGTTTTGTTTTTTTTGATAATGTTTGTCTGTGGTATATTGTAGTTATCAAAGGTTATGCAATGGCTGAAAAATCACAAGGAATCTAAATGGTAATAGTTCATTAGGATAAATTTGTTTTTAGGCATTCAAATTTGGTTGTACCTCTCAATAGTGTTTCAACTCACTCCTTGGATGCAAACTTAGAATAAAATTACATAGTTACCCTGGTATGATAAGAGACAAGAGAATCCATATGTAAGCAATTAGGAATTCTGTCAAGGAAAAAGTTTATAAACATTCACTGACCAAAATCCATCTCTAAAACACCCTTGTAATTATCACTTAAAAACTTCAGACATCAGTTTTGTTTAAAATAACATTTGTTTGTTTGCTTGTATACCATATACACATGTAGACAACATGATGCAAAGATGCATACTCTTAAATATGTATCTAACAAAATGTGTGAACACCAGACCCTTAATAACACTCTTCAGTTCATCATTGCTTTTATTAATGCTGTCTCCCTTATTCTTTCATATACATTTATTCATAACTAACCATCTATATTCCTTAAAACATTGCCAAAATAAAATAGCATTTTTACAAATTATCTTGTGGGTATTTTTGTTGTTGTTTGTGTGTGTGTGTTTATGGTATGCTTTAAATTCTAAGATTGCGTGTTTCTGTGAGTTTCTGTGTATGTGAGTGTATATGTGTGTATGAGAGAGAGTTAGTGAGTTTTTATGCATGTGTTTTTGCCTCAAACTTTTGCTTTCTAAATTATGAGAAATCCACATGGAGACTTTAATACTTATATCAGCCCTCATCAACCTTCTAACTTAGTTTTGATTCCATACCTGGCTACACTTTTGCTCTTTCTTCCTCATTCTAACAGTTTTGAAGTCAGATTTAACATAATTCTAATATGTTATGGCCCTAAATGCATCACTGAAAAAGAAGTGCTATATTACTTTGTACTCTTACAAGAAAAACTAATGTGTATTAGCAAAGCGGAGCTTAATCAATGGATGAGAGCAATACTGAACATTTCTTTATTATGACTTCTTTAAAGTCTTTGTGTTCTGCAGTTAGATTTAGATTTGTGTAATGAATTATATTTTAGTGCATTTCACCATGAAATATAAGAAGAAATTATTTCTAGTAATGAGAAAAACTATCATCTTTTCTCCATTTTGCAAATGTTTCTTACAATTATGTAGACTTCTTTCAGAATTCATCTGATAGTCATATTGGAATAAAGCATCTGTTGTGGCAGATGGAGCAAATGATATCCAGTTCAGCTGCTTAAATAACCCTTAAGGATCAATGTGCAGTTTACGAAAAATAATTTGTAATTCATTTTGGATTAATTAATTTGAATTTATGGTGTTCTATAAAGGCATATTGCAGCTGTTCCCAGAACCAAGTTGATTGAATTCAAATGGTTAGACTTCTTAAAACATTTGCTTTGATGGACAGAAGACAATATTCATACTGCTACATTGTTTATCTTTACAAATAAACACACCTCCAAAAATCTGCAACGATAACATACCTGAATACAATAGCTCATTTGCATAATTATCTAGAGTGTTATGTTTTTCATATTGTGAATTTTCTACAGTTATATAGTAGCTTATTTCAACATAGTCAAATGAGATCTTTCAAATATCTTCAAATACATGTGTTTATTTTCCTTAAATATACCTGACTACAAAAGGACATATTTTGCATCACATGCTTATATATAAACTGTAAGAAAACATGATGAGATCAATTGCAATAATAACCATTATTTAGCATGAGACAACAAAAATATATTTCATATCAATTGCATTTTTAGTTGACAATTTGTTGTCTCTTATGAGGATACATTAACTACTAGTACCATCAGTCAGTCCTATTTGGGAGAAGTTAAATAAAGAAAACTCACCAGCAAATATATGCATGTAGTAAATGAACCATTTTTAAAGAAAGAGCATTGAAAGTAGAATCATTACACAGCATAGTTTTTGTCTTATATCCTAATGTCTTACCTGCATTGCATTTGGCCTTAGTTTTCTTCCTATTACAATTACTTTTAATATTTAAACTAAAGTAAGCCAAGAAAGGTTGAGTTAATTTTTTATGTATCATGGTATTTCATATATATTAATATTTCATGTAAATGATATCTATATATTTTAATTTAAATGTTTTTATTTAAAAACACTTTTTCATAAACACACACACACAGAGTGAAATCAATTTTGTAGATTTCCTTTTGTGTTGGAGAAATACTCCTACACATAGTCCATGACATGAAAACTGATTGAAATACACAGTAATACCCAGTGATACCTTATTGGAGGAGACTGATTCTTTTTCTTTCCTAGCAGGTTATCAGTTACAAATAGCATCTTGGTTAGGAATTGGATTTTATGTTTCCTTCCTGTTTGCTGTGCTGGGATTTTTTCTGGTTTGAACTTGATTTGGTCTTGTGCACACAATCAGTCTGTATTCATTCACTTATCAGTTCTGTTGTGTCATGAAGTTCCTGTTTCCTTGGAGTCATTCATTACCCGTGGCTCTTTCTAACCCCTTTTCATCACAGATTATCAAGCATTGTGGGAAGGGGTTGATAAGGACATCTTATTTATGGTTGAGTTCTCCAAATTCTCACTCTTTGCACAATGTTCTATTGTGAGTCTCTGTGTTAATTACGATCTAGTACAAGAATAAATTTCTCTGATGAGGGTTGACTGAAGCGCTGATCTACGAACGTAACAGTATGTCATTAGGGGTCATTTTATTACCATGTTCCTTTAGCAGAATAGTAGTAGCCTTTTCCCTCAGCCCATGTCCTGTCTAGTCTCAGATTCTTAGTCACTTTAGTGAGTTTCCTCAAATTAAATCAAGATGTGATTCGTTACTTGTTCAACATTTTTTTTTTCACTGTGGCACTAGTATATGTTTCAGGCAGTTTCACTGGTGTAGATCAAATGGATGGTGATCATTTTTTTTTCTTTTATTTTTTTCCATTCAAAAAAAAAAGAATTTACATTTCCTCCCCTTCTCCCAGTTCCCTCCTGCTCCCCTGTCCTCCCTCCCGCTGCTTCCTTAAAAGAGAGCATGGTGCCCAGCCCTGTGGGAAGTCCAAGGACCTCCCCCATCCATCCCGGCCTAGGAGGGTGTGCATCCAAATAAACTAGGTTCCCAAAAAGATACTACATGCAGAGGAGATAGGTCCTAGTGTCATTGTTGAAGACTTCTCAGTTAGCCCTCATTGGCAGCCACATTTAGAGAGTCCAGTTTGATCATATGCTCATTCAGTCCTGGTCCACCTGGATTTGGTGAGCTCCCATCAGATCAGGCACACTGTCTCAGTGGGTGGACCAGACCCTCACGGTCCTAACTTCCTTGCTCATCTTCTCCTACCTTCTGCTCTTTGACTGGAACTTGGGAGCTCAATCCATTGCTCTGGTGTGAATGTGGGTCTCTGTCTCTATCTCCATCCATCGGACGAAATTTCTACGGATGTGATCAAGATATTCATCAGTGTGACTATGGGACAATATTAGTTCTGGCACCCTCTCCTCTGCTGCCCAAGGATCTTTCTCATCTGGTATGTGTAAAGCAACACCCAGCAAAGTAATGCTTGTGAGCAGGGGTGAAATTCCTAATTGGGGTTTCTCCATGCTCAATAAGATAAAAAAGTTGTGTCTTTAGCAAAACTATCTTACTCTTAGATTGTTAAGAGCAACCAATACCCTTCAGCAATAGTCAATAATCTGAGATGCTTGGAGATGTCCATAGATCCCCTTTGGACAAGAACTCAACTAGATGTGCCATTCATGGTATTTAGGGGTTTCTTGGTGGCATAATATGTCGAGTTGGGACACTGTATCCCCCACTACATGGTGAATGTATTTCACTTCTTTTTATACGTGTACATATTTAGGAAGGTTTTGTACTAGTTTTCAGGAAGCCTTCAGTACTAGTTGTCCCTTCCTTTATGCTATCATTCCATTCTCTCCCCATTTAATGCTACTATTCTACAACCGGACCTCACAATCAAATATTTCATGTTTTCTCTTATCTGTGAATGTTAGCTTAGATTTTAAGCTTTAGATATGTATGTTTCAATCAGAATAACCACATGTATTATAAGTAAGGAGATATTATGAAAAAAATGAACAGCTTTGACCCAAGGTTCATAATGTAGAAACATCTATTATCTGAAGATACAATGATTTTGTCACTTACACAGTGCAATAAACTCTGTAACTCCATCCTTTCTTTTAATGTAGGATTTTTTTAAATTTTGTAATAAAAATTTCAGTGTTAAAAAAATGCCAATGCATAAAATAAGTAAGAATACTCATGATTTTATACTCATAATAATTACTGTTGATTCTGAAATGATATCTTTTACATAGGATTGTCAACTTAGGTAGGCCACTTTTTTGGATATTTTAAATTCTTTTCTCTATCATGTAAACTTTTTAAATGCAGAAATACTTTAGTTAGCACAAGTTCGAGATTATAAAGAGATGCTTTGACTTCTACCAGTGCTAGATTTATTCATCTTATAAGTCTGTCTTTGTTCTGTCAATTTTTTGTTTGTTTATGAGACAATTTCTCACTGACAAGGAATTTGCTATGTCCAAAGTGCTGATATTTAAGAGTTCAACACAGGATTCTGCTATGTTTTTAATGAAATTGATTTTTTAATACTCCTAAATTATTATAAATTCAAGATAGTTAATTTTGTATCTTATAAAATACTACAAAGCTTTTAATTGTGGGATGTAGAAGTGAAATCTAACATTCGCATATTATTATGCTAATTTTAAAACAAAATACCCATGTAACAAAAATCCCTTAGATTTTTAAAATCATTTGTCTAATTAGATTCCTTTTGTAGTTGTGGAAATTGTATCATCCCAAAGAAGAACTGCCTATGAATATGAATTCCACTGTGTTCACAACTACAATTTACAAAACAGCAACAACTCCTCTTGAAAAGTATTAATCTGATATATATATATATATATATATATGGAACCAAAACCATACACACATATATATCTATATATATATCAGATTAATATATATGTATGGTTTGGGTTCCTTATTCTGATCATGTGATTATGTAAAAGGTAGCAGGAATAATTTCCAAATGAGCAGCAAGTCATCCCTTCTCATTCACTCAAGATGTAAGCAGACATTTCCTGTGCATCAACACTCCCTTTGATTAATTCTATATAAATCATCCCTGTCTCAATATTACATCATTGAAGTTAAATTTGTTGTTGATCTAACCTTAAAGATTTTCTTGCAATTGCCAGCGGATAGGTTTTTGCTTTTCTTTATCTTACCAGTTTTCCTACAAAATGCTACATATAAATCAGTGCTTACTGGTCTCAACATTACACAATTATGTAGACCTATACAGTTTTTAAATCAGGACATAATGCCTTAAGTAATTATTTCACCATCATGATTAACCACTGCAGAAAGTTTCCTAAATCATTTCTACAATCCAGTAGCTTTAACACTGACAGTTCTGTAAATACTACATTAACATCTAATAAATGAGTAAAATATGCAATGTTGCTGTGAACTTCATTAAGCAGAACATATAGATAGACCATCAAACAGAAAAAAATGTGGTTCCAATATAAAAGAATTACATAAGAAATTTAATTACATTATAAGACATGAAGAACATCCTTAGTCATCAGAGAAATGCAAATCAAAACAACTCTGAGATTCCATCTAACACCTGTAAGAATGGTTAAGATCAAAAACACTGATGACAGCTTATGTTGGAGAGGTTGTGGGGAAAAGCGAACACTTTTGCATTTCTGGTGGGAATGCAAGCTGGTACAACCCCTTTGGATATCAGTGTGGTGAGTTCTCAGAAAATTAGGAAACAACCTTCCTCAAGACCCAATAATACCACTTTTAGGTATATATCCAAAGGATACTCAATCGTGCCACAAGGACATGTGCTCAACTATGTTAATAGCAGCTTTGTTTGTCATATCCAGAACCTGGAAACAACCTAAATGCCCCTCAATTGAAGAATGGACAAGGAAAAGGTGGTACATTTACACAATGGAGTACTATACAACAGAAAAAATAACAACATCTTGAATTTTGCAGGAGAATGGATGGAACTAGAAAACATTATTTTGAGTGAGGTAACCCAGACACAGTAAGACAATTATCACATGTACTCACTCATAAGTGTTTTTTAAACATAAAGCAAAGAAAGCCAGCCTACAAACCACAATCCCAGAGAACTTAGACAACAATACGGACACTAAGAGATACATACATAGATATAATCTACATGGGAAGTAGAAAGTAGAAAAAGACAAGATCTCCTGAGTAAATTGGGAGCATGGGGACCTTGGGGGAGGATTTAAGGGGGGAAGGGAGAGGCAGGGAGGGGAGCAGAGAAAAATGTAGAGCTCAATAAATATCATGGAAAAAATTAGGAGATATATGCACAGCACTAATTTAAAACAATATAATTAATTGCTATAGCAAATGAAATATCTACCAAGATTATGTACCTAAACTAAGGAACTACAAATGATTAGTGATCAGTTACAAAGGTTGCCAAGCTTCAACAAATATTTTACCACTTGGATTGATAATTATTTAAGCAAATGCATACTGACCACAGTCATGGTTAGTGAAAATAGGAAAAAAATAAACAACCTAGAAATTCTCTTTCTTTCTTTCTTTCTTTTCTTTTCTTTTCCTTTCTTTTTTTTTGAGACAGGGTTTCTCATTGTAACACTCCTGGGTGTCTTTGAACTTGGTTTGTAGACTAGGTTGACCTCAAACTCACAGAGCTACACCTTACCCTGTCTCCAGACTGCTGGAATTTGACTTTCATTTTCTTCTTAATAAAAAAATAAAAGTCTACTATGAATATTTCTTTGACAGGTAACATGTAACTAAGCATGCAATTCTTTAGCCAGGTCACTCTTAATGAATCTACAGTGTAGGGGGTATGCATATAACACAATAGCCCTTATTCTCAAAGGAGGCTTTGCAAAATACACATTATTTCTAGCAGAAGGTTAAGGTTACTTATTTCTAACAAAACTGACTTCAAACCAATACTACTTTGAAGAGATAAGAAGGGACAATCTGTACTTATTAAAAAACAATGTATCAAGATGATGCTTCAACTCTAACAATATACAAAGTTACTTACAGTTTTTCTTCAAATTTCTAATAGAAAGAACACCAGAGTTTAACCTCAGTGCTTTTGTGGTAGTTGATTCCAGTATACTGCCTCACCAATGACAGGTCTGCTGGTCAAAATTAAACAGAAAAACTAGACATAGCTGTCATCTGCAAAACATTCAATGAAAACAAGAATATATATTCCTTTTAGTAGTCTATGGAACTATGTCCATTTTTATCATATATTAGGATACAAAGAAAATCTCATCAAATATAAGCATTCTGTATTAAATCTGATCATGAGTAATATCAAAAATATTGCTAGTTATTAACAGCAATAACAACTATAGAAGGTAAAATGCCATACACTATTGAATAGTCAAGTAAATTAAAACAATCTCCAAATTGTATGAAAATGAAAAATGCAGCATAGTAAAACCTATGAAACACAATAAAGAAACTCTTTTGCAGAAAGGTTTTAGTTCTAAGTACTTACATTAAAATTTTGAGAAATCTCAAGTTAAATAATTCAATAATGAACCTGAAGACTTTGGCAAAAGAACAAACTAAAGAAATCCCAAACAGTAACCACACTCAGAGTTGAGACCAGTGAATTTAAAAGAAAGACGCCAAAGCAATAGAAAGAAATTGTACAATGAAGAGCTGGTTCTTTAAAAAGTTAAACATGTTTGAGGATCTCTTAGCCAAATTAATCAAAGAAATAGAGAACCCCCAAATTAATAAAATTAATTAATAAAATAGAAACAAAATATAAACATTCATAATATATCAATGAGGTTTAAATTCATAAAGACATATTTTAAAATCCAATATCCCATAAACTTAAAAATGAATGACTTCTTAGAAGGATACAGCATACCAAAATTAAACAAAGATAGAATAAATAAATTAAACAACTCCATAGCTATCAACCAGGTGAAGTAATAATAAAAGTCTGTAACACCATTACCAATTCAGTTCTTCCATACAACATGAATCCTTCCCACCAAGCCAAATATCCTATATCATTTCCCAAGGCCTATCCTAATGAATTTGCCTGACTCTATCCATCTAGACATCCTATATAACCCACAGATCTAGCAAAGGTGGCCAAAGCCATAGACTGGATGATAAATAGTATCTTCAATGAAAGGTAATATGAAACTCTATGTCTACATGCACAGGATGTAATTTAATATTTTCTTTTTAAATTTCACAAAACTTTGTTCAACTTAAACAAAGAACTAAAATGAAATCTGAAAGTGCTAGAAGAAAACATAGACAGAGACTTTCTTCACAAGAAATCCTTTGTCCAAGAACTGAGGTCAACAAGTGACAACTATGACATCATAAAACTAAAAAAGATTCTGCACAGCTTAAGGAAGAATAAAATTCAAAAAGTGAGTTGAGGACCACTTTTATCCGTCATTTAAAAAGTACTTACCATCCTTAGTCATTAAGTTAATGCAGATTCAAATTATTTAAGATTTCATGTACTCTTATATATGTACATATATGTACATATACAGAAGACCAGCTGAAGTAGAGATATCCAGCTTTATTGGACCCAGAAACAACAAGATTCTTGACATTAAGTTTCACAGCTAACCATTGTTGGATTAGCTTGACTGCACCCTGTAAGTAATTCCAATAAATAATATCAGTCACAGAAATGATATAATGATATTATATGTGTGTGTGTGTGTTCCTGAGTAATAATCTTCTAAACATATATGAAGGTGTATTACTCAGGAATACACACACACATATACATAAATATAATATATATATATATATATCAGTTCTATGACTTTAGAGAATCCTGAGTAATACACTTTTTAAACATCTATGCTTATACCCATAGATATAGGCTACTGTCATTCTTGAGAGAGAAACTTATTTTTGTAGTAAAGAGAAGTGAATGGAAAGATACTGAAGATACAGAAAATAAGACACATGCCAACATTGCCCAGCTAAGACTGATTTCTCATTTCAAAATGAGATATCTGTATTAATGCAACAACCACAGAGGCTCAGAGAATATCATAGAAGAGCCAGCAGAATGAATGTGTGAACTAGACCTAGGAGAAATATCTGGTGCTGTTTTCAGGCCATGTCTTGTCTTTCTAGGCAACAAATATCTCATAAATCTAACATTCCCTATACAAGATCTGCACAAGATCAAGCCAACAAAATTTTGTAATAGATGGGGTAGATGATACTACAACACTACTCCTTACTTAGGAACTTTTGACATTGTAGAGCTGTTTGGGAAGGAAGGATCATTCTTATCTGAGGATTTGGCCAATAGTTGGTTTTGCTCAACTAGATGCCCTCACACCTATTCAGGAATATGCAGCAGTAACTGGACTTAGTGGATTATCAAAAAAAAATATGGGACATGTTGAAGCAAAACAGGGAAGTGAAAAAGTGAAAAGTTAGAAATTTGAAGTAGATAACAATATATTTCAAAATATACATGAAAGAAACTATAGAAGATAAGCACATAAAACTTTAAATAATATTTTTAAAAGTAATCTATGTTTTTCATGATGTTAGAAATGTTTAAAAATCATATAATTTCAAATGATTAGAATGGAATAAGTAGTATATGTTGCTAAAGAACAATGACAATGTTGTAAAACTGACCACTCAACAAACTTTTTTGATGTTACAGGATTTTAAAGGAACATTATATGTGGTTTCCACAACTACATGCATTTAAAAAAAAAAAACAACTCCCCATATCAAGGTTGGTCCCTTCAACAAAGTCAGTGATTCTAAACCAACTACTATAAGGCAGTAACTTACATGATATAAAAAGAGTTAGTATCACTATCTCTTAATTAGAAGCATGTAGAAAAATGTCACTAATGTACAAGGACCAGAAACAGAGACACATTTGAGTATGTATGAGCAATATCTAGTATTTTTCTCTGAATCAGGATATATTGTGACAAATTGTATAAATTTATACCTCAACTTCTCCTTCAGAGGAAGAAGCCTTATTTTCATTATGCTATCCAGTTAGACCTTGTTTCAGATATCTATTGTATTTTTGTGAATGTATCCTTGATTTTGATACTTAACCCAGTTTGTGTCAATCCTACACACATATTCCTCAAAAGAAAATAATTTCTTTGGGACCCAAAATATTCAGTGCTTCTGATTTATATAGATAAAGAAGAAAATAAAGGAAAAGAAGGAAGAAAAATGGAAAGAAATATTCTAAATATATTTTCATATTATTCTAGTATGCTAGATGGAATGCTATCTGAAAATTTGGAAGCATCTGTTTCTTTAGAAGATAAAATCATCATGCAGAAGCAGTTTACTTCAATCAATATCATCAATAACATTGGTTTTTAAAAGATTTGAAATACAATACAAAGAGTATTTTTCTTTCTAGCAAGTTTTAAAAATGAATATTATAATTTCATGTACAGACACATAAATATGTATATGCATATCTATTTTCTCCATTATATCCTCTTATAAATAAAGCCACTACTTAAAGAAAAAAGCATGATAATTACTCAGTTTTAACTTATCACCTCATGTGAGAGCTTATTTTGAAGCTGATAAATATGAATTTGAAGTAGCAATTATGGGGAAATTAAGTAAGAATTACATAAGTAAGAATTATGGGGAAATTAATGTAAACAAAGGCTAACGATCACATTATTAAAACATGTTAGGATGGAGAGGTTTTAAAAATATTATTGGAATTTTGTGTTTGATCTTTTGTTTTTTGAGAGTGGGTCTCAGTAAAGATTGCTGCCTTGTCTGCAACCCTGATATTTCTACTCTTCAGATGTGGAGTGCTTAGAGTTTTACACAGCTCTGCTTACCAAGTGCTAGGATTAAATGTTCTGGCACCATATATATGTGTGTGTGTGTACACATATATATGTACACACACACACACACACTTATTTCACTTGAAAAAGTGTGCCTGTAGAGAAAATACACATTTTATGTAGATGTGAGCTCTTAAGTTCCAGGAGAGAAATTTTTGTCTTGATAATATCTAACTTTGACATGCTTCCAGTTACCCACTAATTTGTGGAAAGTGAATTGGGACAGCTTACCTTTCCACTAAAGATATCATTTTGGGTTCCTAGCTTTCCTTGAGCTCCTTTTAGATTTCTTTCATCAATAATCTCTTAAAATGCTGACAGAGGAAGCTGTGCACAGGTATTTTATCTACACTTATATGACTTAATTTACTGTGTGTTATGATGGAGCTGGAGCAATTTGTTCACACAATCTCTCAACTTTAAATTAGATGAAGACAAGCTTTGAAACCGTTTCAGTACCAAATGAAGACATTAAATGTGAACGTTCCTCAGTGCTAAATTATCAATGTGCTCTATTACACCGGTGGCAGGGAGCAGAGGTCCAGCCACATAAGATCCTTCCTCTGAGCAATATCCCTGCTTTTTTGACACCTTTAAATTGTACATCATAAGTTGAAATTTTTAAAAACCTAAAAAAAATTCAGAAGTAAATAAATAGAGAAATTAGAAGGTAAAACTCATTTTTGTATTCATGTATATTTGTATTTTAAGTGTACATGTAACCCTTGGTATCACACCAAACTTAAATGTCTCTGATCTCTGCTATGGTCCCCAGAAGCTGGCATGTATACCTAAAATGTAAAGTAAAAATATTTGAAAGCATGTTTATCAAATTAATTATTTATTCATTTTGAGTAATTTTCTTGAAAAACCACACTTCATTTAGATTATAAATACTTGGGTCTACATTATCTTATGTATTTCATAAACTCTGTTTCAAATAGTTTGGAAGAAGTTGACAGGTATGGATATGACATTAGGCAGACAGCACTGAGTTTAACTAAATTGCTTTGTTCTTTAAAAACACTTGGTGCTGTAAAATTAGTTTATATGTTTAAATCTAATTTGAAAACTATGTGTTTACTCCTGCCGTAAACAGATTCACTCCCTAGGGTATGCATTCTACATGGGCACATTATGCTGTCAGAGCATAGTCACTACTTTGACATTATTTTTATAATTCTGATGCATCCAAATATAAATTTCAACCAAAGCTATACATTCAACTTTATCTTATTTATTCTGCTTTGTTTGTATGCTGTAATTACACATAAATTAATTCTAATATGTTAGCAGTCTTTGTATTCTTATCTTTTGAAGGAGAGAATTGAATCATAAGCCATGGACAGTGTAAGTGGTAGTTTATTTACAAAGGAGAGGAAACATTCTACCAAGAGTTTAATGAAGCCTGCCGAAAGTATAGAGCTACACAAGTAATTCTGGACTTCAGCTTCTAAAGGAAAAATTTCAAATATGAATGAAGAGTGTGGCTTATTTAAAGGTTAAGGTAATCTTTTAATGCCTTTTATTTCTTTCCATGATTCTATCACTATAGAGTATATCAAAATCACAATACAAGTAATATAATGATGCCAGGTCTTCTGAAAGGGATATAGATCGTCATTCCTACTCATGTATGAGAGAATTCTCTGGTCCCTTAATTTCTTATATATTTGAAAAATCTAGGTGTACTTCGAGGATGTTTTAAAAAAATCAGCATACTGACTATCAGAAAACACAGCTACCAAGATGTGGCAGCACCATTACTTAACAATATCATAACTGGTTCCTTTTCATGTTTTTTACAGTTATTTTGTCTTTTCTAATGTGATTTCATTTTGATACAACAATTATTTCATATATGCTTTAAAAAGAATACTTAAATTCCCAAGTTTGCTTCTATTACTTGTTTCTGATTTAGTACTATTGTAGATGGATAACACACATTCAACATTTTTAAATTCTTATTTTAACTATTGTTCTTTTGTCACCATTGAATTATCTGTCTCAGAGAAAACAATACATCCTTATGAAACATTTTTATATGAGACACTTTAAAGGCTCACTGATATATCTGTTCTCTTTTTCACTTTTGGGCATGATAAGACATCTTTGCTTTAAGGACTTCAAATCAACATTTTACTGTATAATTTGGAGATTGGTACTAATGAGCATACAATCAACAATATATAATTTAGAGATCCAAACTAGATATCCAATAAGAGAAGAGTGGATAAAAGAACTGAGTGATATTTTTGAGGGAGATGGATACAAAGAGAAATCACCAGAAGGGAAGCCTTCTCCCCTATGTGTTTCCAGGATGCTAGGTAAAAATCATGTATGTACACACAACATGAAGATATAAATAAAGTCTCACCCAACAATACCCAAAACAGTCTCTCCTTGGAAACCCACTGGCCAAGCCAGGCAGATAATCAGGTTGGTTATTTCACTCTCCTTTCCATCCTTGAAATCCAGTTCCACACAGTCTAATCCCCAGTTCTGTGGCAAAGCAGTTGTTACAATCTCTCCTTCTCCTCTGCCATCACTCCCAAGGAATTAAATAAATCCTTTCCTACAGGCTTTCTTCCTCACCCCATTTCCTTTTCCTCACCCAACAGAAACCATCTTTACCTAAAAATGACGAGGGTATCAGATCCTTGTGATACACCCCATTTTCCTCCTTATGGTGGATATTTTCAGTCCTCCAACATTCTTGCATATTAACTCCAAGAATCAACAAACAAATTCTATTATGAGTCATTGAGAATTATATCTGGCACAGAATCACAAGCACTACCCACCAGGCCACCCACAGCAAACTCATGCTCCTGAGGTTCAGAGAGAGCAACAAAAACTTAGGAATGAAAACCTACACAGTAAAGAGAAGACAGAGTTACAATCTATCAAATCTCTAATTACAACCATCCAAAATCCAGATGCCTTAATGTCAGCGTAAAAACCATATCAATAATAGTCTGCATAATAATCATTTGTTAGAGCCTAGTGACTCTACTTAAGTAGAGTTTAAGAAATGCAATGTAGTTGACTCACAAGACAATAACTTCAAAATAGCTTTTAAGAGTCTGATCAAGGCCATTTAAAGATATAAATAAACCCATCCATGAAATCTATAAACACAAACAGTAGAATAAAATGAAGAATAATGTTAAAGATACGAAAGTGGAAATTAAATCAATGAAGAAACCCAAACTGAGAGAAAACTGAAAATGAAAAATTTAGAAACTCAGCAAGAAACTCAAAGGTAAACAACACCAAAATAATATAAGAAATGGAAGAGAGAATCTCAGGCATGAAGACAAGGGAGAAAAAAACCCCAGATACCTCCGTTAATGAAAATATTAACTCTAAAAGAATCAAGGCATAAAACATCTAGGAAATCAGGGATACTACAAAAAGATTGAAATAAAAATAATAGAGGAGGAGACAAAACCCAGATCAAAGGCACATAAATATTTTCAACAAAATCAGAAGAAAAATATCCTAACCTAAAGAAGGCAGTAGCTATCAAGATACAAAAAATGCATACAGAACAACAAATAGATTGTGCCAGAAGATAAATACCCTCAATGGCACATAATATTCAAAATACTAATTGTATAGGATAAAGAAAGAATATTAGAATCTGCAATAAAAAAGGTCAATATATATATAAAGACAGATCTGCTAGAATAGCAACGGCCAATTTCATAGAGACTATAAAAGCTACAAGTGTATGGGCAGATGTTGCACAAACTCTAAGAGACTACAGATCCCCAACCAGACTACTATAAACAAGAAAGCATTTAGTCACAATAGATAGAAGACATTCTAGAACCAAACAAATTATAAGCAGCACTTTTCTACATATCCAACTCTATGAAGATGCTAATAAAGAAAACTTCAACATGAAGAAGTTAACAAGATCAAAGACTACAAAAAAATGACTAATCTCTAACAATCAAATCAAAGATGGAGGAACCCCACAACCAAACAGCAAATTAACAAGAATCAGCAAAAGTAGCTCATTGATAACTTTCAACATCAATGATCTCAGTTTCACAATAAAGGCAAAGACTAGCAGATTGGTTACAAAAACAAGATCCATTCTCTCTTTTTTTCATATTCTTTTATTTTTTTTCATTCAAAAAAAATGTACATTTCCTTCCCTTCTACCAGTCCACTTCCACCGCCCGTAACTCCCCTGCTTCTTTAAAAGACTGCATGGTACCCTGCCCTGTGGGAAGTCCAAGGCCCTTACTCCTACATCCCGACCTAGGAAGGTGTGCATCCATATAGACCAGGTTCCCAAAAAGATAATACATGCAGAAGATATAGCTCCTAGTGTCATTGTTGATGGCTTCTCAGTCTGCCCCCATTGGCAGCCACATTCAGAGAGTCCAGTTTGATCATATGCTCATTCAGTCCCAGTCCAGCTGGGTTTGGTGAGCTCCCATTAGATCAGGCACACTGTCTCAGTGGGTGGACCAAACCCTCACGGTCCTAACTTCCTTGCTCATCTTCTCCCTCCTTCTGCTCTTCTACTGGACCTTGGGAACTCAGTCCATTGCTCTGATGTGAATATGGGTCTCTGTCTCTATCTCCATCCATCGGACAAAATTTCTATGGTGATGATCAATATATTCATCAATGTGACTATGGGACAAGGCTAGTTCAGGCACCCTCTCCTATGCTGCCCAAGTACCTAGCTGGGGATATCCCCGTGGACACTTGGGATCCCCTCTAGAGCCAAGTATCTTGCCAATCCTAAAATGACTCCCTTAATGTAGATATCTTATTCCCTTCTCCAATATCCACCCTCCCACTCCCTCAAGCTCTCCCCAGTCCTTCCCTTCTCCCTTCTCCTTCCTCCTCTCCCCTTCCCCCTGCCCCCAACTCTATCCCAGCCCCTGTGCTTCCAACTTTTGCCTGATAATCTTGTTTGCTTCCAATTTCCAGGAGGATCTATATGTTTTTCCTTGGGTTCACCTTGCTATTTGGCTTCTCTGGGCTTGTGAGCTATATAAGCTTAGTGTCCTGTGTTTTATGGCTAGGGTCCACTAATGAGTGAGTACATACCATAATAGTCTTTTTGGGTTTGGATAGCGTTTTCTTTTTCCATCCATTTGCATTCAAAATTCAAGATGTCATTGTTTTTTACTGCTGAGTAGTATTCAAATGTGTATATATTCCACACTTTCTTGATCCATTCTTCCATTGAGGGGCACCTCGGTTGTTTCCAGGTTCTGGCTATAAAAAAATGCTGCTATGAACATAGTTGCACAAATGCTTTTGTAGTATGATTGGGCTTCTCTTGGGTATATTCCCAAGAATGGTATTGCTGGATCCTGAGGTAGGTTGATTTCCAATTTCCTGAGAAACCACCACACTGATTTCCAAAGAGGTTGCACAAGTTTGCATTCCCACCAGCAATGGATGAGAGTTCCCCTTACTCCACATCCTGCCCAGCATAGGCTATCATTGGTGTTTTTGATTTTAGCCATTCTGACAGGTATAAGATGGTATCTCAAAGTTGTTTTGATCTGCATTTCCCTGATGGCTAAGGAAGTTGAACATGACCTTAAGTATCTTAGACCTTGAGAGAACAATAACTAACTTTATATGGAAAAACAAAAAGCCCAGGATAGACAAAACAATCCTATATATTATAGGAACTGCCGGAGGCATTACCATCCCTGACTTCAAACTCTATTACAGAGCTACAGTAATAAAAACAGCTTGGTATTGGCATAAAAACAGAGACGTTGACCAATGGAATCGAATCGAAGACCCGGATATTAATCCACAAACCTATGTACACCTTATATTTGACAAAGAGGCTAAAATTATACAATGGAAGAATGAAAGCATTTTTAACAAATGGTGCTGGCATAACTGGATGTCACCCTGTAGGAGAATGAAATTAGACCCTTATCTATCACCATGCACAAAACTCAAGTCCAAATGGATTAAAGACCTCAATATAAATCCGACCACACTTAACCTGATAGAAGAGAAAGTGTGAAGTAGCCTGCAATACATGGACACAGGAGACCTCTTCCTATGTAAAATCCCAATGGCAGAGACAATAAGAGCAACAATGAACAAATGGGACCCCCTGAAACTGAGAAGCTTCTGTAAAGCAAAAGACGCAGTCATTAAGACAAAAAGGCATCCTAGTGAACGGGAGAGGATCCATTCTCCTACTACAGCCAGGAAATGCATTTTACCATGAGAGATAGATAATAGATCAAGGTAAAAGTGTAGAAAAAGATATTCCAAGCAAATGGACAAAAGCAACAGGTTTGTGTGGCCATTTTAATATCGCACAATGTAGACTTCATACCAAAACTAGTATAAAGAAATAAGGAAGATACTATATACACATCAACAGGAAAATCCACCAAGAAGATGTTGCAATTTATAACAAATATGACTCAAACACAAGGCACTAAAGTCCATAAGAAAAACACTAGTATAACTAAAACAAGATATTGATTGCCATACAATAACAGTAGGAGGCTTCAATACTTGACTCTTATAAATAGACAAGTCATCCAAAGAAAAACAAACTACAGAGAAATGCTGTAGCCTAATGACATTATAAACCAAATATACCTAACAGATATTTACAAAACATTTGACCCAAATAGAAATAAATATATCTTGTTCTTAGCACCTCATGGAACTTTCTCCAAAACAAACCACATACTTTGACACAGAGCAATTCTCAAGAGATAGAAGAACATTGAAAGAACATCCCATATCCTATCTGAGCACTATAAATTAAAGATGGACATGTATAAATACAGAAATAACAGAAATCTTGCAAATTCATGGAAATTGAACAGTTCACTACTAAACAAAACATGCTTCAAAACAGAAATTAAAGAAAATAACATTTTAGAAATGAGTGAAAATGGAAGAAGAACCTTAGCAAACTTATAGCTTGCAATCAAGATGTTTCTAAGAAGGAAGTTCATAGAATTAAGTGACTAAAAAAATTGGTATATTACCAAATTGAGAAAATATAATAGAAATGGATAATTTTCTTGATATATACCAACTACCAAAGTTAGTTCAAGATTAAATAAGCAATTTATGTAGATCTATAATCACCAGAGAAATAGAAGCAGTAACGAAAATCTCCAGTCAAAATATAAGAGGTCTAGAGCCAGACAATTTTAAAGCAGAAAGCTTTAAGAACTTGTGTAATATATATATTTAAGGCTTTGAAGAAATAAATTGAAGAAGATACCCAAAATGGAAAGATCTCCCCTTATCATTGATCAATAGGATTAATATAGTAAAAATGGCAATCCTACCAAAAGCAATCTACAGATTTAATGTAATCCCCACCAAAATTCTTCACAGATCTTGAAAGAACAATTTTATTTTTATATGAAAACACCAAGAAGTCAGGATATATAAAACAATTATAACTAATAAAAGAACTACTTCAGGTATCACAATCCTAACTTCAAATTGTATTATCAAGATATAGTAATAAAATCAGATTGGTGTTGTCACAAAACAGACTTGTTGATTAACAGAATTGAATTGAAGATTCATACATGGGTCTATTCATCTACAGACAGATAATTGTTTTTTTATAATTTTATAGAAAGAAGTATCTTTCTATGATTATAGCAATTTTAGAATAGTTAAGTAAATAAAAAATGCCACGCAGTTTGCCACTTATTTTAGTTTAAAATCAATATTTTTAAATGTTCATATCCCTTGCCCAAAATTAAAACTCTCAAAAAAATGATGCAATGGTAACTCACCAGTGGGCAGTTATTATTATTCTTGGTGGCCTGAATGTAGACAATTCTGTTCATTCATTTGGCTTTGCTGAGAGTTTGGTCACATATACATATTTTCTAAAAACATGCTGCTTTATACATTTACATGAGTTTCACAACCTTAAAAATTAAACAATTTTTTGATGTGATAATGAAGTGGTACAATTCCAAATTGAAGAGAAGGCTAAATATTTAATGAAGTGTTTGATACTCTTTAAAAATCATGACTTAAGTGAACTTCATCCTTCCCTTGTAAACCATAGAGGCTTAGTCAACAGCTTGAGGAAAGCACATCTCTTTAGAGTTTGGAACGAAGACATGGGAGAGTGTCCCTCAAATCTCAGTTACCTCTTATCTTTGAGATTTACTCTTTAAGTTTGCTAATGGGAGAAAAAATAGAGAGAACCACATTATACAATGAAAATTGACTTTATAGGACAATGTAAAGGGTAACCTATTTGTAAAAAAGTAAATGAATACCAATATCCACAGACTATCTTAGTGCTAATATCACTGATTCACTTTCCATAAACCAGAACTTGTCTCTTTTGAATTATTTTTTTCCCTCATGACGGCAACAGATAAATAAATCACATCTAATAGCTACTATAATTTTGACTCCATTTAATGACCATTAAATTTCTTAGCAGAGCTGGAATATTTAGACATAAAGTTGTTTTTAGGTTAATTTATCTTTCTTCCCAAGAAGATAAAATGGAGTGTTCTTTTATTTAAAAAAGCTACCAAAAAAAAAAAGACAAGCACATTTAATTATAGATTTAATTTGTGTTTCCATACAGCTATCTGTCAGTTTTTGTTTTGAAGGCAACTTCAACTTCATGGAACTTTTCTTACTTTTTAAAATTTAAAAATTCAAGATGTTTTGTGACATATTTTACTATCATATTTTTTAAGTGCCAGACATATTTTAAGATTCTATCTAAAACTGGTTTTACATTGAAATTCTAGCCCTTTAAATTTTTTGATATTACTAGTTTTTATTATCTTCTCTGTAATTTTGTCATGATAACAGTAAAAGCTAAAGATTTGAGATTGTATGATTAAGTTAATTGATTCATACATATGCTTATATATAGGCAACAAAAATCTACTGAATCACATACACACACATATGTTTCAAAATAAGAAACATATGCTTTTGCCAAATGATCTGAATTTAATAAGTATGAAATAAATAATATTTAATGAACTCATCACTACATGATTCTAGTTCCTTGTTTCCGAGAATTTTTGAAATCTTCAAATAATGAAATTTCATGTGTAATACAGAAACAAATGAAATTAAGTTACATGGCTTGTCTCTAACAGAGGCTTGTGGATGGGCAATGCTTTCCAGAGTTGTGCTTTTGGTTCAGGGATGAGCAGATGGTAGGTACAGTGTGAAATGATCTAGACTATCACGTTAGTTTCCTAAGAACTACTTAAACTTAAAACGGTAACTGACATCCCATCCCTGGACAGGACTGAAATTCACTAGCAGTTGTACCTGCATTCAGTGCAGTGCTGAGAAATGACCCAAAGTTATGTCAAAGTTCATTAGAATATGGATGATTTAATTCCTTTCATTTACATTTATTTGTGTGCTGTTAGAGAGAGGCATGCCCATGTGAATTATTATGTGTGAATTTTTAGTCAGGGAATTCTCTGGAGTTGACTCTGTCTTTCCAATACCTGGATTCTGATAATGGAACTCAGATCAGGTCTTCAATCTTGTCAGCAAGCTCCCTTTGTACTGACCCATCTAGCTTGGTTGTTCTTAACTTGTGAGTTGAGTTGTGACCACTTTGGTGGTCACACATCTAATATCCTGTATACCATATATTTGTATTAAGATTCATAAATGTGTCAAAATTTCAGCTATGAAATACCAAAGAAATAATTTTATGATTAAGGGTGACCAGAACATAAGGAAAGGTACTAAAGAGTCACAAAATTATAAAGATTGAGAACAACTAACTGAGCGGGACCCTGATTTAGTACTTTGAGTTACAGAAAAGCAAAATAGCTCATTTATTTAGCAGTATATTACCAAGTATTTTATATATTACAATAGCATTCATTAATATCATCGCAGAGAATAACTTATCACACCCACATAAGAACAAATACAACATAACTTCTTACCTATTCTACAGGCCAAATGAAGACTATAACATAATTATGTTTCTATGAGTAAATATTTGGTCAGGGAACTAAAAGCAAGCCCAACAAATAATGTAGTTATTTTATCATTTAAGAAAAATAACTTGAAGCTGTGAAAGTCTAATCCATATTGCTTTTCTGTAATTAATGAAAAGTGTGGCAAGAGAATGAAAATCTAACATCTAGCTTTGAGAAAGTCATGCTCTATATACAATAAGCTCTGTGCAGACTTTATGACTAGCTTGAGTGTAGAATCATACCAGCTACCACTGACAAACTAGAAGTAGTACAAGTGCACTCAAACCCCCCTCTTTACAGGGGCGGTATCTACTCAGTTCTCATTAATTTCAGAGATTTAAAGTCTGTGATCCATATGACTCAACAAAAGTCACACTGCATCCCACATTCCTGGGTCTTGCATTGTTTCATTTCTTAGCTTATGAAAGTGTGTCACTAGAAAGAATGTACTTAAGTGTATAAGAATACTTACTGAGGTTCTTTCTAGTTTCAATGGTTAACAATTCAGCTGAAGTAATTCCTCAGACAGTCTTTACTTGTGGTACTTTCTTAGAAGTAAGCAAATAAAATTTCAAGATATGAAACCTTAATTGTTATTTTCCTGTCAGAATCTCTTCCAGGAAAACACCACCCTTAATGGAAAAATTAAAAGTCTATTCTCTAGGAGGGCTGCTCTGCCTTCAACAGTCAATATGTTATTTTCTCAAACAACATAAGGAAGCAGGATGTGCAAGCAGTTCTTTTTCTTCAATTCACTTAAATTACCTTCTTTATTTCATTATTGTACAGTAGTTCTCATGCCAAATTTCCATTTATTTTATACTGTTTTGTAAGTGTGGAAGAAAAAATGCTACCTCCAGAAAGTAAGTGAAAGCAAACATATTCAGGGAATTGATATAGATTACAAGGAAGAAGAAGAAGAAGAAGAAGAAGAAGAAGAAGAAGAAGAAGAAGAAGAAGAAGAAGAAGAAGAAGAAGAAGAAGAAGAAGAAGAAGAAGAAGAAGAAGTTGTTTTTGGAATCCCAATGAATTATCGTCACCTGAATATAAACTGTATAACAAATCACTTTTATGAAATTTAAAATAAAATGAGAAACATAGTGCATGTCATACAGAAGATCTCTACTGCACACTGTGGCACACCTCCTACATTTTATACATACATAACATTAGTAAAAACAAACAGATAATTTGATTTTTATACTTAAAATAGTTCGTGAAACTTGTATCTATACTGTACTTTAACATATTTGTTAACAACATCTTACCTTTCTGATTGATTTTTAATTGTTCTACTTTTTACATTTATATCCTAACTCTCATCTACTTTTCTCAATATAGTAAAAATTGCTACTCATGAGCATTTTGAATCCTGATTTACTGTCTGTTGCCTAAAACTCTACACTGTTTGTAAAATAATGCCACCTATATAAAACAACCTGTAAAGCTGAGACTGTAACAGTTCTGCAAATGCTTTGTTTTTCTGAACATTCATACTCAGCTCAACTTTCCTTGTCCACAGAGGTCTCATCAATCTTGTTGTTTATTCTGAGGAGCCTTTTGTCCCACCCATCTATGCTTCCTGGAAGTATTGTACAATGATTATACCCCAGAACTGATAAATATTCTCCTAGAAGACCTAGCAATTTTAGGGCCATCTGCTGCTACAATTTTATTCTCTTAGTTCAGTGAGAAGTAAGTTCTTTCTTCCATGGCAACATTATTCAGTTTGTGATTATTAATGTGCCCAATAAAGAAATGTATCTTCCAAGAAAATAAATATATGACTGTAATATCATTAAGCTCTTTGAAACTCCCTTTTCTTTTTAATATATTTTAGATTACTCCATCAAACATCTTGCATTAAGATTATGAGTTCATTACTCCTGTATTTTGGAATACTGACTTATTCATCATCATGTTTTCTGTAGCAAGTGGAACAAATGCTGAGTTTATGTTCATTGAATAAATGGAAAAGGAACTTCTAACATGCTATGTTTGAGCAATAACAGAAATCTAATGTTTTAGTAATGAAATATATGTTGTGCTAACCAAATTAGGCAACATTTTCCATAATTAACACAAACAGTATCATAAACCTTTGTTATTAATGAACCACAAATACTCTTGAACAAGCTCATTGCACATCTGTAAATCAGGTCTAGATACCTTCGAGTGTATCAAAGCCTTAATGTTATTTTCTGAGACCTTTTAATGTTCACTGACTACACAAATACAGATAGAGTGTTAAAAAAGGGGGGAGGGGTATTTTCCTTCCAAATAATAGTTTTGTTAGACTTAGGAGTTCCCACAACAACCAAACTTGTAGAATATTAGATTAGAAGAAATAAATAACAAAACACACAAATTCAGGCTTCTTCAATAGTTCCTGATGGTATGGTGACCTAACAAATGAACTACAGGATAATACAATTTTCATTAGCAAGTCTCATGACTAGCTTTTGAATCCTGACAGTAAACCTCCAAACAAATCCTGATGAATAAAGAATGTTGATTGAACAGAATCAGCACAATGTATTAATAATTTACCTCTGAAATATGAAAAATAATCAAGGTTAAATCAGACTCTTTTTCTATGAATTTGCTCCCTAAAGTCTGTTTTTAAGTTACGTCTTCATAATTACTGTCTTTAAAATGCCAGAATATACCATCATTATTTTTAATATAATACTTCTTCTGTCTTCAAAAGTTTGCCTATTGTTAGAAAATAAAGGATGATAATAAGTAAAGGAAGCTTACACTGGCAGTCTTCTACACCTGAGTATTCTGGTACATTTTACCAAAATATCAGAGTGAATAAAAAGGAACACAAATACCCATGCTTATGTCTTAAAAAATGAATTCAGAAAAGTGAAAATTACAAACTGAGTAGAAATATGAACTAATCTTACCAGAACCAACCCCAACAATCCAGAAATAGGTTGGAGGTGAGATCATTTTAAGTAGGGAAAATGCTAAATTTCAGAGGACTATGCTGGAAAAGTGACACTCTCTAGACATGGTAGAAGGGAGAAATATCAGATCAGTAGTGTGCACTGATGGGAAAGAAGGAAAAGAGAGAATTTAAGAGTCTCACAACACATCACATTCAAGGAAGAATAACATCATCTGACCATAGCAAAGGAAGAGCAAGCTGATAAGCAGTTTTACACCTTCTTATTAAAAATACATTCCAAAATAAAAGGAAAAATAAAATATTTACAAAACCAGCATGTGAATGAATCAGAAGAAGAAAAAGAAATGCTTTCTATAGAAAAATTTCACCTAATAGAAATAAAAAAACAAAACAACATTACTCAAATTCCCAGCACAAATAAATGTATTTAAAAAGCATTTTTTATTTTTATTGATTTTTTTGAGCTATACATATTTATGTATATAAAAATCCTCTCAGACAATCACTTCAAAAACTCAAAGGAAAATGGTTTATCACTGATACAACCTGGACAGTGCTTACATTAAAGAAACTACAAATACTGCCTTCATCATATCATTCAGGCTAGTGCCACCAGCCAGCATTGATGCCAATACCAGATAACTTTTCTCATAATGTGATAAAAAGGTTCCTTTATCTCTATATTAGTCTCAAAAATCTATAAACCACACTGATAATGAGAAAATATCAGGCAAAAACAAATTAGGAGATAAAATGTCTGATCACTTGGTTTTCACATGTTAAGGTCATTAAAAAACAAGGTAAGACTAAAACACCAAAGATTTAGAGCACACTAGATGCTGAAGTTGAAAGACCAACATAACAGAAAAGAAATACAGCATAATTCACAATTTAGTTAAGAGTATTTACTTGTAGTTCTTTTCTAAAAGTAAGCAAATAAAGTTTCAAGATATGAAACCTTAATTGTTATTTTCCTGTCAGAATTTCTTCCAGGAAAACACCACCCTTAATGGAAAAATTAAAAGTCTATTCTCTAGGAGGGCTGCTCTGCCTTCAACAGTCAATATGTTATTTTCTCAAACAACATAAGGAAGCAGGATGCGCAAGCAGTTTTTTTCTTCAGTTCACTTAAATTACCTTCTTTATTTCATTATTGTACAGTAGTTCTCATGCCAAATTTCCATTTATTTTATACTGTTTTGTAAGTGTGGAAGAAAAAATGCTACCTCCAGAAAGTAAGTGAAAGCAAACATATTCAGGGAATTGATATAAATTATAAGGAAGAAGAAGAAGAAGAAGAAGAAGAAGAAGAAGAAGAAGAAGAAGAAGAAGAAGAGGAAGAGGAAGAGGAAGAGGAAGAGGAAGAGGAAGAGGAAGAGGAAGAGGAAGAGGAAGAGGAAGAGGAAGAAATAGTTTTCAGAATCCCAAATGAACTAAATGGATATAAGATGTATAATAAATCACTTTTGAGGAATTTACAATGAAATGAGAAACATAGACCATGTCATACAGAAGACACCAAAGAATTAGAGCACACTAGATGCTGAAGTTGAAGGACCAACCTAACAGAAATAAAATGCAACACAATTCAGAATTTAGTTAAGAGTATTTTGTTTATTTTTATTATTTAATGAAATATTACAATCATTCAGCAAAATGTTAGCATTAAACAAAGACTCACAAGTGAAACAATGACAGACCATTATCCTTTTGTTAGTGCAATAAATAAAAAATAATTTCACAACACAAAATTAAAAGATAGTAATACATAAACAGGGATAAGTTTAAAATATAAATAGTATGGAATAGATATTAAAAGAACAATATTCTTAAACAGAAATACAAATTACTAAGACCCCAAGAAGCAATAGATTAATCTACACACTAATTAATCACATTAAATCATTGTAAATAAATATATAAAATACCAAAGAAAATGAAACTAAAATTTAGAAACATTAAATATCAAATGGGATGCAGCTAGTATGCAAGATATCTAAGAAAGACAAAATCAATTCAGGTACTTGGGCACCTCGGATGTATCTGAGTTTTAAATTGTGTGTTTTTAATTTTCTGATTCTAAAAGAGAATCTAAATCTGCTCAATACCAAGGCCACAACTAAGATTTGTTAACAAAATATTAGATTTAAAATAGTGTCTCCAAATAAAAACATCAAATCTCAGGTGAACTGGATTCTATGGGACAGAGGGGAGAAGGCCAAACCAAAGTTGGGTAGGGAGGGAGGGAGAGCTGGAGAGGGTGGGTACGGTAGGAGTTTGGGGATTGTGGGAATATAATCAAAATATATTGTTTGGGATTTTCAAAGAACTATTGAAACATTCTTAAAAGATTAGAGATAAAAATTAAAGTAATTTAGCAGGAGAGAATTTTTACAAATCTAAAGATATTTTATTATTAAAATTTAAAATGCAGCCTAGTGATTTATTCTGAAGGCTAGCCAATTTTAAAATTTTTATACTCTTTATTTCTATTATTATGTTATCATGCTTTGAGAATTGAAATATAATATGTGTGGGGATATTAAGATAATAGAATGATGAACAATTGCCATTTATTAGGAGGTATCTTGGTGATAACATATGCAGGACAACAGTGACAATGAGGTTAGCATGATCAACCTGAGCCACTGCCAGTAATAACATTTGGTTTTCTTAATAGCTGGATATGGTAAAGAGAAGTCAGTGAACACAATATGTAAATTTCTTTTCTTGTTAAATGAATGTAATGTTTAAAATTACTGTCAATTCTAAACTTTTAGTCAATAATTGCCTTCTTCACCTCAACAGCAGACAGCATTACAAAGTAGTTTGCTAGCACTGTGTTGTACATAGCTAACATGTATTGTTACCATATATAAACTCTTTTGGGAGTGCTTGGTTAATGCAGATTCAAGTAAGAATTTTTTACTGTTTTATTATTTTACTTATAATTTTATTGCATGTCATACAGTTTGCAATATAATATTTAATTAGTCATTGCTAATCATAAAAATTACAGTAAAATGCATGATAAAAAACCAAGTATGTCTTTACATTTCTATATGTAAAACATAAAGTTATAAAGTTAATTATATTAATTTTATTATCCAGATATTTAATATTAGCACTTAAATTATTTATGAAAAGGAAATTTCTCTATTAGGAAAACGGTAGTTAAAATATTAATAATGAAAATGAAATAAAATTAAACTACATTTTAAATGCTCAGTATTATATAAGGAACAGTGACTATTTAAATACTAAATTATGCTATATTTAATAATTATCAATGGAGCAACATGAGTTTATTGTACAAAGTAAAGTAGTGATATGCTTAAATAATAATCATAATTTCTGGATAAATTATTAGGCATCAAATCTCTTATGTAGTAAAATATTTTTCAGCCACTAAAAAGGGATATGAATAGGACCTTTTTTTCTGTAGTGTGTGAATGTTCTAAACTCCCTAAATCATTTCCCCAGGTTTCAGCTCCATGGCAGTTATTAATCACATACTAATAAAATTCATCTGGCAGATTGGGATTAAAATTTCATTTCTATAGGTAAGAATAACTTTTCAGTAAGTAGAGGCTTCTATCAAATGAGATGTATGTTCCTTGAAATATTTTAAATATTTTTAAAAAACAAGCAAATGTGAAACTAGCATAGTTGAAATGACTTTAAAACAACATGACATGAAACATTACTGTCCATTTACCAACATGTTGTTATTAAAATAACATGACATGAAACATTGCTGTTCATTTACCAACATATTGTTATTTATTGATGTCTATTTTATTTGTTTTGGTGAAATCTTGCATTTATCCTTGTATCCAGGTGTTAGGAAATTCACTATTACCATAACCAATTATAACCACAATCATAAAGTTGAACATGTATATCAAAATGGGCTTAGTTCCTTGTTTCAACATGTGCCTTTAAATGAACCCAAATCAACATAATTCCTTTGTGCCATGCAGTTTTATCAACAACTTGGTCTGATTTTTCATTTATTATTACAAAAATATTTTTGAAATGGGAGCTCTTATTTTTTTCACCTTTAAATTCTTTGTACATAATACAAACCTGACAGTATACTTAATTTTGAAACTATATATTCCTGGCAAATATCAGGTTGCTTATTAGCATATGGGACTCTTGATAGTTTTAAATGCATATTACATTTTACACTTATCCTTAATAGAGAGAGTGCATGCACATATTTTGTTTATGTCACATTTACAGTTGTTGTCTTAAATGAAAATTAATTCATATTTCTAGAGTTCCTATCACTATTTTTTCTCTGCGTTGTATATATGTAAAATGCAAGAGAACAATGTTGGTTCTCACAGGTTAAAGACATTACAATATTTTTTATAGTATTAGCTGCAGTAATATCGTCAACTTTTTCTAGACTCTTTACTATACAGTCAATTAACAATGTTTACTTAGTTGCATTAAACTGTATTGTCAAGGATTGAATTCTTCAAATTTGGTCTTTAAAATATAACTTCATATAAAAGTTATCATATAACAGCTATCAATAACTTACAATAATTTTGCTATCACATTACAAAATCTTTACAAACTCTTAAAATATACAGAACAACTTTGGAAAGTGAGACAACCATTCAGAATATTTTAAAAATATGAACATTTTATCTAATAGTTGTTGGAATTTTGATATTGGAATTAAAAATAGAGTGGGGGATAAAATAAATGACCTTTATATATTAATTTGATTTCTTCTGTGTAGTATGAGGCTGCTTGTTTGTTACCTGGCTTCCCAGACTTCTAAAATAACCACACAGAAACTGTATTAATTAAATCGCTGCTTGGACTATTAGCGCTAATATCTTATTGGCTGGATTTTACATCTTAATTTAACCCATTTCCATTATGTTATATTTTACTACAAGGCTCATGGCCTAGCATGAGGTTTTACCATGTCTGTCTCTGACAGTGGCTCCATGGCTTCTCCATGGCTCTGCTTTCTTCCTCCCAGCATTCAGTTTAATTTTCCCTGCCTAGCTAAATTCTGCTCTGCTATAGGTCCAAAGCAGTTTCTTTATTCATTAATGGTAATCACAGCATACAGAGGGGAATCCCACATCACTTCTGTGGTGATAAAATACAGACCAAAATCACCATTGGGAAGAAAAGGTTTATTTCACTTGCCATATGAAAAATAATCAAGTTGTTTCCATATTTTAGCTATTGTAAATTGGAAAACAATCAATATAACTGACCTTGTATCTGTTGAGTAGGGTATTGAAATTTTTGGGCATATGGAAAAGAATGAACAGTTGAGCCATATGGTAGATCTACTTTTGAATTTATGTTAAATTTTTTCTTTTATTTTTGAGATATCATTAAACTTATGGCACTCTCCCTACCATTTCTTCCCACTAAGCCCTCCCATATAACTTTCCTTTCTATTTCTCAAATTTATGACCAATGGTTTTCCTCAATTGTAGTTGCACATGCAAAAACTCATACACATACATACACATATATACATATATTTGTATATTCTGAATATATATATATACATATATATGCATCCCTAACATATATGTTATATATACAAATATGCAAATTAAGAAATGTGTATTGTATATTTCTAAATACATAGTGACAACTTACTTAGTCTCTATGTTATTGTATGTGTATTTTTTTCAGGTCTTGACTGTATAGTAACTAATTGTTATGCTTGACTGGATATGACCATTTCTTCCACTCTTAATGTTCCTTAGTTTTCTGTAGTTCTTTGTCTAGTGTTGAAGCCTCATGATATTTCCCGCTTCCACTTTAGTATGCATATTGGTGTCATTCTGGTTCAGGTCATGTGTGAGATAAGATTCTGGTGAAATTTCAATATCAAATTAGTCTTAACATGCATTGTTCTGATTGCTTTTAAAGTCATTTTTTAGCCATGTTTATTTCTTGTTTCCAGCACTGATTATGTGTCTCTTTCTGATACACCGAGAAGCCACATGATCTTTACAGTTTTCTCTATAGAGTGAAACATTAACTTCAAAATATTTTTCCAAGTTTCATTTTATGATAAAGTAATTAAGTTTATGATATTTACATATATAGTAGGGTTGAGTTGGCTTTCTTTGTGCCATGCAAAGGGAATATAAATTTTTTTCAGTTTTTCCAATAATTTATCAGATATTGTAGCAAATATTTTTTGTTATCAAATATTAATTGTTGCTTAAAATATGTTGATGTTTGTAAAATTAATTATGATTTACCTGGGCTGAGAGTTTTCTTTGTAGGTAGATATGCACTTATATATTTAATTTTGTTTTTTTCTTAGTGTTTTATTTTATTAATTAATTTAATTTAATTTGAAATTTTAACTATTTACATATTTCAACAGAATCTTTGATTTTATTATGGAAGGTAGATTATGTATCTCATTAAACATCATGAAATCTTTCCAAGACAAAATAACAGTACAATTCATTTCTTTACTTTACTACCAGTCCTAATTTTCTTAATCTTTATAAAAACTGTATTTGGCTTTGCTTAATTTCCTGAACATCATTCTTAAGTATCACTTTTAACTATGTTATTAATTTTGTTCATCATGTTTTCTTTTACTCATGTGTTTCATGATTATTAAGGGTAAACATTTCAACCATAACTAACATTATGGCTGTTAATTCTGTGAAAACTCCTTCAGCCAATGACTTTTGAGATGCTGGGCCACTTTAGGCATGGTCTTGTGTATTAAAAAAACAGATGTAGAAACATGTGCAACCTCTTGCCTGCTGTATTTGTTTTCCGTTTCTCACTCATGCAAAGAATTGTTGATCTGTGAGCCTACTTTTAAATAAAGAACTGTTCATTATATTCCATTCTGAGCTAGTGTGTGACTACTTTATTGTTATTACCAACCTCTGGCCCCCAGTGTGGGTAGAGCAGCGTGGAGCAGGTACCCTGCCCAATTGTCATGAAAACTCATATCAGTTGAACTACTCCTTTGGTGGGCCTCGGCCATTTGGCATTTTACTGGCACACACTTTTTTCCTGTTGCTTTCCCTGCATCTGTTCAGTCATGGCTGGCCAGGGTCTTTCCTGTATGGTGACTTGCATACCTGCCAACTGTCCAGAAGCAAAGACTTCTTTGGTTTATGTTTGCAGCTTGTGAATGCTTGCAAGCTTTGGGTTCCTTGATATTCTGGCCAACCCAATCCATCTCCATATACAAAGGTGGTGCTTATAATTAACTATCTAAATTTCTTAGTACTTAGGTCCCAGGTAATTAAGAACCTGGAACATGCCTTGCTGCTTCTGGTTGCAGATGTGTGCAATACCTGCTGGCCAATAAAGATTATTACACTTACAAAAATTTACTGAAATCTCATAATAGAGTTAAGTTTATTTTATTAATAAATAAATCGGTAAATATGAACGTTATATAATGGCAGACAATACCACCACCCAGGAATTTAATAGAATTTTTTCATAATATGGATAGTATTCTGAAAGGCTCACATGTTTTTTCCTGATATATCTTTTTGTGTAATATTGGTACTTATTTATATCCTTAAAAATGTTTTGATTACAGAGTTAAGAATGAGGCACTTTTAGAAATGATACAGTCTCTACAGACTAAACATGAATAGTTTTCTGACAGGATTTATATCATTCAAAATCAAATGTTATCTGAAATAAATTAATACCAATTGAAAAGGATAACAGCAGTTTGATTAAAAAAACCTCAATCCATGTAAATGGGTTATGAAAACTTCCAAAAGGGTGCTGCAATATTATCTGAAATAGTTCATACTGTTGAAATTGACAGTCAAAATATGATAAAATTATGATAAGTTAGCAGATATATTATCTCTCCAGAAAGGCAATCTGCACTTCCTCCAAATAACATCCAAGGGTGAGAAGTTATTATTAGTGGAAAAATTTCATACCTTGGAATCACATGTGCAGAATGAGGACCAGAAGTTACTTGAGTCAATGAAATTATTAGAAATAGTCACAGATCAAGAGATTCAGACTTTAGAAAAGACAGTGGTAAAAAGACCTGAATTGATTGAGGAAGTTATCAGAATTGATAAGCAAGAAGAGACAGTACAAGGAATGGATTTATCACTGCCAGTACTTGTCAGAGTCAGAGATGACTTACCAAGAGTTTTAGTTACTTACCTCATGATTCCTCCAGACAAACCATCAAGTACTAAATATCCAAAGGGGTTCAGGAAATGTGAATGGAAACCTATAGTCATGAATGATATAAAAGAAATTAAGCAAGGAGTAATATCTTATGGCTTACATTCACCACTTTTTAGGGTGATTGTAAAGTCATGGGCTTCTAGCAATAAGGCTGCCCCACACAAATGCATTCAATTAGTCTCAGTGGTACTTGAAGATGGACTGCAATTAAGGTAGAAATGTTATTGGAGAAAGGAGGTGAAAATATTAGATCAACAAGGAAGAGCAAAAGGATTTGAGACTTCCCAAAATCAAATTCTTGGCAAGGGCATTTTTGCTGATCCACAGGATCAAGTTCTCTATAATAAACACACCTTGTCCCTATGCTGTACAGCAGCATTAAATGCTTGGGACAGGACTCGAGAACAAAGAAAATGAATTGAATCATATATTAGTGTTAAAATAAAAGGCCAAAGAGAACCCTCTAGTGACTTTTTATAAAGATTAACTAAGGCTGTACAAATAGGAGTAACAACCCAGATGCTATATGGGTATTTAGTGAATCTCCTGCTTGTGAAATTGCCACTGTAGAATACACAAAGTTATTTGGGCATTTAAATATTAGATCAGCACCAATGAAGAAATGAATTCTGAATAAAATAAACTTTGAGGAATTTGACTATATTACTGATGCTTGGATAGGAGAAGGAATTTCCAAAAATATGATTCAACGTTAAAATGACAAATGTATTAATTGTGGTAGAATAGTTCATCTAAGAAGGGATTGTGAAAAGAAGGGATTCCTCTGGGAATAAAATGATAGAAAGCTTCAACCTTCTGATGTGGAAAATGTCTCTGAATTAAATATAAAAGGAAAATTGAGACTTTGTCAACTAGCAGGATAGACCCACCAGAGATTATAGTGCCATTTAGCAATGATGAAATCAAATACTTATGGGAAGACAATGAACCCTGCCAAAGAACTTGTGCTAATTTTTAAGGAGAGATTAATAGCAATTATTACCAAAGTGATAGAATGAACCTTATAAAGAGATCTACTTGGATCTTTCCCTGCATTGAACATGAAACACCAGTAACTCTAGCCCATAAATTCTATACTGATGCAATTAAATCAGGAAAGGCAGCTTACAAATCAAGATTCATGTAAAGTGGAACAAAGTCCTTATAATTCTGTTCAAAAGTCAGATTATATTCTATTTTCATGGTTCTAAAGGATTTTTAAAGAACATCTCAATATAATTAGTGATTTTCAATATGCAGAAAGAGTTGTTTTGCATATTGAAACTGCTATTTATACCAGATGATACAGAATTAACTTCTTTATTCTTTCAGGTTCAAGATATAATCAGGAATAGACTAGGCCACATAGGCAGTACACACATCTGATCCCATATGAGTCTGCCAGGTCTCTAGTACAAGGTAATGCAGCCATTGATCAATTTATGGAAAATGTGCTGAAGATCTCTGAGTTTCATTAAAAAAAACATCATGTCAATGAAAATGTATAAAGAGTTTTCTAATACATAGCAACAAGCTAAGGAGATTATAAAGAGGTGTCTTACTTGCTCTTTCTATAACCAAACACCATTACCTATGAGGAGTCACTCAAAGGGTACTCAAAGAAATGAAATCTGGCAGATGAACATGTTCCACTTTGCAGAATTTGAAAAATTAAAATATTTACACCACACCATTAACATCTATTCAGGTCTTCAATGGGCAACTGCTTTGAGCTCAGAAAAGGTGCATTCAGTACTCACACATTTATTAGAAGTTATGGCCATCAGAACAACAACATCAGAACAAATCAAAACAGATAATAGTCCAGCATATATCTAGAAGAAAATGAAACAGTTTACTCCAAATTATAATATAAAGAATATTACAGGGGTACCAAACACTCCAATAAGTCAAGCAGTGATAGAAAGTTCAAACTGAACTATAAAGAATATATTAAAGAAACAGAAAGGGATGGAAAATACCCCCAAAATAGATTGCATAATACTTTATTAACCTTGAAATTCTTTAATGATAATGAGAAAGGAACAACAACAGCAGAGAGACATTGGAAATGAAAAAAAAAATCTGAATTAAAACAGTATGGGTTTTGCTCTTGTTTCCACAGGAGAAGAAAAGCTATGGATATTGACAATATTAATAAAGATTAATTTAATTATTTACTTACTTAAAAAATACCAACCCAAATTTCCACTCCGTCCCTTCCTCCCAATCCCCTCCCTCTCCCTCTACAGACCCTCTCACCCAACCTCCTCCAATCTTAAGATAGGGCCATGCACCCCACCCTGTGGAAAGTTCAAGGCCCTCCCTACTACACCTAAGTTGAGCGAGATTTATATCCAAAAGGATACCAAGAAGGCAATACATGGAGTAGAGACAAATCCCAGTGTCACTATCAGTGGCCCCACAGTCTGCTCCAACTGTCAACCCCCTTCAAAGGGGCTTGGTTGATCCCATGCTCATTCACTCCCAGTCCAGTTGGAGTTGGTGAGCTCCCATTAACTCAAACAAACTGTCTCAGTGGATGAACCCCTCATGTCATGGATTCCTTCCACTTTTCAACTGGATCTTGGGAGCTTACTCCAGTGCTCCAATGTGGGACATTGCCTCTGTTTGCATCTCTTGTTGGACAAAGGTTCTATGGTGCTATTTAAGATAATCATCAGTCTGACGACAGGGTAAGGCCAGTTCAGACACCCTCTCCTCTATTGCTTAGGGTTTTAGCAAAGGTCATCCCTCTGGGTTTGTGGGCATTTTTCTAGGGCCAGATTTCTTGCTAACTCCATAATGGCTCCTTCAATCAAGATATCTCTTTCCTTGCTCTCATCTCTGTCCTTCTTCCATCTCGACTATCCCATTTCCTCAAGTTCTCTTCAACCCCTTTTCTCCCCTCCTTTTTTGCCCCTCCCCCCTGCTCCCAAATTTTTGTCTGATCCCAATTTGCAGATGGGTCTATATATGTTTTTCTTTGGGTTCAAATTATTACTTAGTTTCTCTAAGATTATAAATTATAGGCTACATGCCCTTTGTTTATGACTAGTATGCACTTATGAGTGAGTATATACCACATTCGTTTCTTTGGGTCTGGTTTACCTCACTCAGGATAGTGTTTTCTAATTCCATCCAGCTGCATACAAAATTCAAGATGGCATTATTTTTTTTACAGTTGAGCAGTACTTTAAAATGTGCCACACTTCTTTATCCATTCTTCCATTGAGGGGCGTCTGGGTTGTTTCCAGGTTCTGGCTATTACAAATAATTCTGCTATGAACATAATTGAACAAATGCTTTTGTAGTATGATTGGGCATCTTTTGGGTATATTCCCAAGAGTGGTATTGCTGGATCCTGAGGTATGTTGATTCCCAGTTTTCTGAGAAACACTGCACTGATTTCCAAAGTGGTTGCACAAGTTTGCATTCCACCAGCAATGGGTGAGGGTTCCCCTTACTCCACATCCTCTCCAGCATAAGCTATCATTAGTGTTTTAGATCTTAGCCATTCTGACAGGAGTAAGATGGTATCTCAAGAGTTGTATTGATTTGCATTTCCCTAATAGCTAAGGAAGTTGAACATGTCCTTAACTATTTTTTGACCATTTGAAATTCTTCTGTTAAGAATTATCTGTTTAGCTCAGTACACCAATTTTAAATTGGGTTATTTAAAATTTTAATGTTTAATTTCTTGAGTTCTTTATATATTTTGGAAATCAGTCCTTTGTCTGATGTGAGGTTAGTGAAGATCTTTCACCATTCAGTAGGCTAACTTTTTGTCTTATTGACTGTGTCCTTTGCTTTATAGAAGCTTCTCTGTTTCAGGAAATCCCATTTATTTATTGTTGCTCTTATTGTCTGTGCTACTGGGGTTATATTTAGGAAGTGGTCTCCTGTGCCCATGCATTGAAGGTTACATCCCACTTTCTCCTCTATCAGGTTAAGTGTGGTTGGATTTATATTGAGGTCTTTAATACATTTGGACTTGAGTTTTTGTGCATGGTGATGGATATGGATCTATTTTCATTCTTCTACATGTAATCCATCATATAAATAAAGTGAAAGAAAAAAATATGATCATTTCATTAGATGTAGAAAAAAACATTTGCTAAAATTCAACACCCCTTCATGAAAAAGGTCTTCTAGAGATTAGGGATATAAGGATCATATCTAAATATAATAAAAGCAATATACAGCAAGCCGACAGCTAACATCAAATTAAGTGGAGAGAAACTCAAAGAAATTCCACTAAAATTAGGAACAAGACAAGGCTCTCCACTCTCTCCATATGTCTTCAACAAAGTCCTTAAAGTTTTAGCAATAACAATAAGACAACATAAGGAGATCAAGGGGATACTATTTAGAAAGGAAGAAGTTAAACTTTTGTTATTAGCAGAAGATATGATAGTGTATATAAGTGACCAAAAAAGCTCTACCAGAGTACCCCTACAGGTGATAAATACCTTCAGTGAAGTGGCAGGATACAAGATAAACTAAAAAAAATTGGTAGCCCTCCTATACACAAAGGATAAAGAAGCTGAGAGGGAAATCAGAGAAACATCACATTTCACGATAGCCACAAATCACATAAAATATCTGGGGGTACCACTAACAAAGGATGTGAAAGACCTATTTGACAAGAACTTTAAGTATTTGAAGAAAGAAACTGAAGAAGATACCAGAATATGGAAAGATCTCCCATACTATTGAATAGGAAGGATCAACATAGTAATAATGGCAATTTTACCAAAGGCAATCTATAGATTCAATGCAATCCCCATCAAAATCCCAACACAATTTTTCACAGAGCTTGAAAGAACAATACTCAACTTCATATGGAAAGACAAAAAACCCAGGTTAGCCAAAATAATCCTATATAATAAAGGAACTGACAGAGGCATTACCATCCCTGACATCAAGCTCTATTACAGAGCTACAGTAATGAAAACAGCTTGGTATTGGCATAAAATTAGAGATGCTGATCAATGGAACAAATTAAAGACCTTGATATCAATCCACACACCTATGAACACCTGATTTTTGATTTGACAGGAAGCAAAAAAGATAAAATGGAAAAAAGAAAGCATCTTCAACAAATGGTGCTGGCATAACTGGATGATTCATTTTGAAAAAGAGAAACCTCATGAGAAAGAAACAATCATACTGGTGGTAAGGAAACCTCATAAGGATTGGGACAGGGTTCTGTTCTTGTCCTTGCAGGAAAATACCCATCTTCAAAAATCAAGATCCTTGGAAATATTGATGCCTTAAAAAGAAAAGATAAAAATCAAGAAAGAATCACCAAGCAAAGAGAAATCTTACTTATGGTGACATAGCATCTGAAGGGTAAAATTTCTTTACCTGAACATATATATATATATATACCTAAAAATTAAAGTTGGTTTAGAGTTGGACAATGGTTATCATTTTCTAAATTCAAGAATGTTGTTAAAAGAAAAATTTAGAGCTGCTGTATCATGCCAGGAGCCATCTGGGATGAGAGAGAAAGAAGAAAGAATTTAGGAAAAATTTTACTTTTCCCCATAAATATTTTTGTTTCTATCATACCTTTTATTGAATATATATCTTTATGAATAATGTTTAGGTTTTCCACAAGGAACAATAAATTTTACTACAGCAATTTTAAGTTTCCAGGAAGAATATGCTCAGCAAAAGGAAAGCTGGATGGGGTGATAGGCAGATAAGTATGAGCTTACACAACTAATAATAATAGTGAGTAGTAGAGTGAATAATTGTGAGCTATTATTTATAGACAATTTACTTTGGTATAGATTCTTATATATTGATAAAATTCAAATTATATTTGTTATTTTAATTATGCTCCTATTTATGTTTACAATATTTGTACACCTATGCAATGTTATGTTGACTGAGGTTTTCTGTCCTACCTAGTTCACACAATTGTTAAGTTCAAAAGAAATTACACTGATTGGCCTAGTATCTCAGGTTTCTAATTAACTCTTAAAACTTACATTAGCCCATTATTCTTATCTGTGTTAGCCACATGGCTCAGTACCTTTTTCAGTGAGACAGTCAGATCTTGCTTCTTCTGTGGCTGAGCCAGGAATGCAGAAGGAACTTCCTTCTTCCCAAAATAGTCCTGTTCTCATTGACACACCTCTACTTCCTGTCTGATTGACCCAGCTATACTTCCTGCCTGGTTACTGTCTAATCAGCATTTATTTAAAATATAATTGATAGAATACAGACCATTGTCCCACACCAATGTTATTTTGTCATATTGTATGCATGCATGTTTCTACCTCTACTTAAGACATTTTGTATATTGATACAATTTTTGGATATATTTATTATATTGCACTGTACATTTCTAAATGTGATAAAAATGCTTATACATTGTTTACATTTTGAGGTCATTGTTCTCATTTGCTGCACAGTTGTTTGAAGAGTGTCTAATATCCAAATATGAAGCTTTAGTCTTTAAGCTATAGAGGTATTAAGAATTATAGGTCAATAAGTCATTCATGATTGTCAGACTCATAGTTAGACTAATCAGATTCTTTAGAAACTTAGAGATTGTATTCTTAATAGATAGGTAATCTTCAATCACTTCAAAAATTATAGAATATGACATATAAGTAACTTAGGGTTCTGTTGATGTGAGACATAATTGCCTGATAACAGTGATCTATTCCCAAGAGAATATTAGGCACAGAAGACACTGTACTTGGAGCTTGCTTTCTTCTTGGCCAAACTGGCCTTTGGACAAAGAACTGCCCAGTCCTCGGCCACTTACAAAATGTACAGTGTCCAGACTGGACAAGCAGGATATGAAAAAGGAGACTGCCAAACCTTGGTAAGACATGGCAAGATGGTTTGGAAAATTTTCCTGAAACTGAAAATGGTCTTTCAGTTTCTCTAGGCCTTAGAAAAAGTTGGTTGCTCCAACATTGCAAGTTAGGTTTGGGGTTATTGCCCAGGTAATCAATTATCTCTGTCATTTATTGCAAATTTCAGAAATTGCTTGATATCACTTCCCATTTACTTAAGTAATAATATTTCCAATCTCAGGATTTGATGGGGTTGAAGACTAGATAGTCATAGTTACTTTCCTCTCATGACTTAACCAGGCCATTTCTAATACAAGATTCAGACTCCTTAGGATAGGATAATTATCTAAACATTTTGCATTTGTTTCTTCTTAATATTGTTTATGCTGGTTGTAATTCTAATTTTTATACTTGATATATGTTTGTATTATATATAGTTTTTATTGGTTTTGGAACTCTCCTCTTTAGACAAAATGTAGAGATGCTGTGGCACCTCTTTCAGCTGATGGCCTTTGACATGCTGGACCATGTTGGCCATGACCAACTATAAAAACTATAAAAACAAATGTAGAAATGTGTACACTCTCTTATCTGCTGGATTTGATTCCTATTCCCCACTCATGCAGAGGACTGTTTATCTGTGAGTCGATACCTAAATAAAGAACTCTTTATTATATTCCATTCGGAGCTACTGTGGGATACTTTATTGTAATTGCCAACATTTATTTTTTTCTCAGTTATTTTTACATATGATATTGTTTCATACTAGATACGTCTGCTTTAAATACTCCAACTGCAGTAAGAGTTCCAACTGTTCCGTCCCTCCCGGCTCCTGTCCGTCCGGCTAGCTTAAACCCGTTTTCTAACAATCTGTGTGTCACCACTACCAGTCATGGCTTAAGGGGAAAGATTTAGAGTGTCTGACTTGGCAGCTTCATGGCAGGCGACTCTCTCTGACTCTGCCTTCTCTCTCGCAGCATTCCGTTCTGTCTACTCCTCCCACCTACGGGCTGCCCTATCAAAAGGCCAAGGCAGTCTCTTTATTCAACCAATGAAAGCAACAGAAGTACAGAAGGACCTCCTACACCATTTCCCCATTTTCTGTTAAACAAAAAAGAAAGGCTTTCAGTTTAACATAGTAAAATTATGCCTCTTACTACAGTTTGGTGCCTCAACGTGATGGGCTAAATCCACTTAAAAACCTGAGAGGGCATAAGAAGGAGAGAGAGAGAGTTTAACACAGCTTTTTGCTGTTTGCAGAGAGATTTCCTGGCTCAGCAATAGCAGCAGAAAAAAGCTGCGCCATTTTAAAGTGAGGCTTCCTGGTCCCTACCACAGGTGCAAACTCCAGCTATGGAGAATTTGTGCGCCCAGATGTTTGTCTGCCCACTTGGGATCGGAAAGAAAATAGTTGAGACCATGCTGTGGCTCAGCTCTTCCTGCCTGGGCAGACAGCGGGATCAGGTTTAGGCAGGCAGGAAAGCATGGCAGATTTCCACAGCCATTCACAGAGATGTTTTCAGGCTACGCAGAGCTCTGCATGGCAGATTCGGCTGTAACTCAGTTAAAAAGCTGATTCTCCAGGTTGGAGTGCTGAGCGTGGCTCCTGCCTGGAAGGGGGGCATTGCGTGCCATGGCTCACAGGCACAAGTGACTCCTCCGTGTTGGACTGGGCAGAACAAACAGGAAGTACCTGTAATTGACCTGGGATTGTCACAGCTTAGATTTTTAAGAGCTTAGCATTTTAAAAGCGCAAAGCAAAACTGTTCCTGTACATTAAAGGATTACAGATTCACAATAGGATACATTCAGACATAAAAGATGTCTAAATGTGTCACAATGTTGGATGGGTGTATGTAGGCTTGGGAGAGAAAAGAAAAAGACTCTATAGAGAGATGCCTTTAAAAAAAAAAGGGTAAGTCTTTAAAGAGACAGAGTACAGATACTTATAGATTAAAAAAAATAAGTCACGTAAAAATGGAAAATTCACAGCATGTCAAGATTATTTTATTGTGTTTTCTTTAAATTTTTGACTGTGAAGGACCGAAGTACAGAGAGACATTTCATTGTGTGGTCTGCCAAACTAAACCAACATATATGTTCTAAAGGGATCATGATTTCCAAATTTGGGTCTATGGATATGGTGCTTTGGAAAAGAGGTTCTTCTTTTGTTTTCACAGAGGATGAGACCCTGTGGATTGCCTCCAGGCAAATATAATTTGATAGATCATGCCCTCCTGAAAGGTCACTGTGAACACCTTCAAAAAATTGCTTCACTCAATTGCCAAACGAGATGAACCTGGCACACACGATACACCATAAAAGACCTGATTAACAGCGCCCCCATAGAGCAGGATGAAGTTTGGAGAAAAATAACTATGCCCATATTCACAAATATTGTTTATAAATGTTCTTTTACATTTAAAGGGGGATAGGATATGGATATGAATAATTTGCATTGGTATGGATTTTGCTTTACTGATATAAATTTAAGGTCAATCTTGTTATATGTATATTTCTGCTCTTGATTAAGGTATAGTGATTGTGTAGTTCATTTAAAAATGTAATGTATAATTAGGAAATATAGGTTATTAATGAGTAATCATTAATAATAGTCAAGTTTGTAATCATGTTAGTTAGATTTTCTAGATATATAGAGATATATTTCAGTTAGATAGACATTCTTCATATCTCTCAAAGACTACAGAATGTGGCATTTTAAATGTTTTAATAACTTAGGACTTTTCATGACAATGAGACACGTCTACTCCTGGCAGCACCAGCTACTTCAAGAGGAAGATGGGCATCAAAGAGGCTCCTTATGGAATTTGCTAGCCATTTGGGCAAGAAACTGCTCTTGCCTGGACTGCTTAACTGGATACAAAGAACCTGCAGGAAGAGGACTGCTGAACTTGCCTAAAGGTAAGATGATCCTTTGGGGTTCCTGATTCATGAAAGAGTCTACGAGACATTCTGCAGGATACAGAAGAAAGTGACTGAAATGTCTTTGAAATTTCCTGCTTCATGGAAATGTCTGCTGGATAATATGGGCCTGTAGGCTGAAGATGGATGCCCAACAGTACAAAAAGACTTTGGGTCACTGTCCAGGCAGTGAGATGTCTCTGTCATTTCTAGAGTTTTGGAAGTTGCTTACTTCTTGTTTACTTAGGTAACATTATATCCTTCTGGAGTCTTTGATGGAGTAGAAGAATAGATAGATAGTTATAGTTTTCCTTTGACATGATAAAAGATAAAATAGATATAAATATTGTAACTGTAATTCTTGCTTGATAACCGTTTTGTTATATGTAATTTTAGTATGTTAAAATGAAAGCCTTTTTTTTTTTGTTTAAACAGAAAAAGGGGAAATGGTGTAGGAGGTCCTTCTGCATTTGTGTTGCTTTCATTGGTTAAATAAAGAGACTGCCTTGGCCTTTTGATAGGGCAGCCTTTAGGTGGGTGGAGTAGACAGAACAGAATGCTGGAGAGAAGGGAAGTGTGGCAGACACCATGATTCTCATGGCCAAGACAGACGCTGCTTAGACTCATGCCGGTAAGCCGCAGTCAAGTGGAGATACACATTAATGGAAATGGGTTAATCAAGATGTTTGAGTTAGCCAATAAACGGCTAGAACTAATGGGCCAGGCAGTAATTAAATGAATACAGTTTCTGTGTAATTATTTCGGGTATAAGTTAGCCGGGACCAAAAGCAGGCCAATGGCCAGGAGCTGAGCAGTAGGACACAGCGCACTCCTCTCATTACTACAAATTGGCGCCCAACATGCAGCCCGCGTGCCTTCATACTACATCCACCTTCTTGAATCTTTTGTCTTCTGTGTTTAATTTGCCCTAAATATCATCTAAATACTTACTTTCGATGTTTATTCCTTTGAAAAATTTACTGATCTCCTGTTAATGCTTACCATATTTGAATTTCAGTAGTATAGTACACATGCAATCATATAGAATACAGTCTATTGATGTTTTTCTACCCAGCATGGTTTCCTTAAGAGCAATCCAAATTACTTAATTTTGCATAGAAAACTCCTATTTCCATTCCCACATTTTCTAAATAGTTTACTGTGTCAAAATAACATTTATTTAACCATTTTAGCTATAGCCAAGAATTTCTTCACTAGTTCAGTTGTATCACATAAAGTTCTGATCTGCATAAGTATCACCACCATTAATATTACTTATTTAGTAACTTTTTCATTTTTAAAAACTGGATATATATATATATATATATATATATATATATATATATATATATATATGTGTGTGTGTGTGTGTGTGTGTGTGTATATATATCAACTTTTCATTCCTCCTCCCCACTTTGAAAAAGCTCCTCTTTTACCTTCTATATATTGATTGACTCTTTTAAGTACATAAGTGAAACCTGTTCCTATTGACTTACAATGTCTTTAGATTTTATCCTGTTTCAACATATGTTAGGACACATTTCTCAGGACTAAAATTATTCCATGAATTAATGTGAAAGGAAATCACGTCATATATTTACACTTTCATTCTATAAAACCATAAAATAATGATAACTTTTGTCATAGCAATATTGGAAAAACTTGAGGACATAAATACTTAGTAAAATTTAGGGAGTGACAAAGTGGCAAATATTGTGTACTTCTCCACATAGGATGTTTCTGAAACAGGCTCAAAATTATAAAGTGCTATGTCATAGATGGGTATAAGAAAGAAAAAAACTACTATGTAGCAAGTATAATATTTGAAGTTTCATGGTGAAAAATTCGTTGAGATCTTTTGAAATCAGAGCACATATACCTAATATTTATTCTCATGCTCTTCAAAATATATGTTGTCATGTGGTCTAGTTTGATGACTCATTCAATAAAAGACTTTGCTGCAAAATATGTTGGCCTATTTGATCACTGGGACACACATGCTGCAGAAAGAATACTAACTCCTCACAAATGCCATGTCACCCATCTATCCCAACCACAAATAAAATAACAAAACATTTCAAAAAATGTTTTTCTATAATGATAAAAAATTGAAAAAAATTATCCTTTTCCAAACATAACTGTCTTGAAATACAAAGACAAAAATAGATTGTAAGTAAAATAAAACATCTCCCACTCTTAGGAGTCCCACAAAAATATCAAGCTAACAACCATGAGATATATATAAGGACTTAGTACAGACCCATGAAGTCCCATGCTTACCACTTCAGTCTATGTGAGTCTCTATGAGCCCTGCTTAGTTGATTCAGTGGGCCATGCTTATGTTTATAAAATTGTTTTTCAAAGCAATACAGTTACTATCATTAATCTTTCATTTACTCATATATAATTTTATTTCATTTTTTCTCGCTTTTCCATTTTTTATTATGTTGTTGTTACTTTTTTCTCAAGGCAGATTACTCTCCTTAGTTCAGACTGGTTTCAAACACAAGACCCCTTTGTCTCTTTATCCCAAAAGCTAAAATTATAGGCATGCACTATAATATTCTACAATTAATTTCTGGAAACACAACATCAACAACTATATAATTCTACTCATATGAAATTGAGCTCTATCATAGGTTATGTAAAAATGGAACAATTTTTTACTGAGCAAAATCAAATTTTATATTTTTGGAATAACTGAAAAAAAACAGGCATAGGAATTCATTTGAGATTATTTGTTCCAGTATTAAAATTTACATTGAATACATGGTTATTATGAACTTCAAGTAAATTGAAATTAGTACTATGTCAATTGTAGTGGATTGAAAAACATGCACTTCATTTTATCACAAATCATTTTAAAGTTGCAGGAATAATATAAAAACTCCACATAAAATTGCTATGCAAAATGTAATTAATTTTAATAACAATATACTTGTTTCACTACTCATTTTTGAAAAACAATTTAAGAACAGTTTGCATTTAAAAATTTCTCTGCTTTACCAGATCCCACCTCGTAGTCTCATCCCCAGATCTACAGCCAAATATCCATGGAGACCTTTGCTGCTCCACCCCCATTGTCTGTGAGCCCTTAGATCTTCCCCTTCTTTTTTAAAATATTTTTTAAACTTTTTTTTATGATTTATTTAACTTTATTTTATGTGCATTGGTGTGAAGGTGTCAGATCCCCTGGAACTGGATTTTCAGACAATTGTGAGCTACCATTTGAGTGCTGGGAATTGATCTTGGGTCCTCTGGAAGAGCAGTCAGTGCTCTTAACTGCTGAGCCATCTCTCCAGTCCATAAAATATTTTTTAAAAAGAAAACGAACTATCTTTTTTCATTCTACATACCAATCCAAGTTCCCACTTCCTCTCCTCCTATTCACTGCACATACCCCCTATCCCATCCACCCTTCAGAAAGGGTAAGGCACATTGCTTTGGGGGAAGGTCTAAGGCCCTGCCTACTATATCTAGGCTAATTAAGGTATCTCTCAAAAAAAAAAAAAAGAAAAGTTTCCCAAAAATCCAGTACTCACAGAAGGGATTAATTCTAGTGCCATTGCCAGTGACCCCTCAGTCTGCCACAGCCATGCAACTGTCAACCACATTTAGAGAGACTAGTTTGGTTCTATGCTTTTTACTTCCCAGTATGGCTGGTGTTGGTCAGTGCACATCAGCTCAGGGAGACTGTTTCAGTGGATATACCCATCATGTTCTTGACCTCTTTGCTCATATTCTCATTCCTCCAAGTCTTCAAATGAACTATTGGAGATCAATTCACTGCTACAATGCAGGTCTCTCCCTCTGTTTCCATCAGTTGCTGGATGAAGGTACTATGTTGATTTTAAGATATTCATCAGTCTGACTACAGGGTAAGGCCAGTTCAGGCACTCCTATGTTCATAGCAGCATTATTTGTAATAGCCAGAATCTGGAAACAACCTAGATGCCCCTCAACCAAAGAACAGATAAAAACCTATCTCCTCTGCATGGTATTATCTTTTTGGGAACCTAGTCGATTTGGATGCACACCTTCCTAGGATGGGATGGAGGGGGGAGGCCCTTGGACTTCCCACAGGGCTGGGCACCATGCCCTCTTTTAAGGAAGCAGTGGGAGGGGGAGCGGGAAGGGACTGGGAGAAGGGGAGGAAATGTAACTCTTTTTATTAATGGAAAAATAAAAGAACATGGGGGGGAAGAAAAAAATAAATACTAGCTGTATTAAAATACAAAAAAAAGAAAATGTGGCACATTTACACATTAGAGTACTACTCAGTGGCAAGAAGCAATGACATCTTGAATTTTGCATGCAAATGGATGGAACTAAAAAAAATCATCATGAGTGAGGTAACCCAAACACAAAAAGACTAATATGGTATATACTCACTCAGAAGTGGTTGCTAGACATAAAAAGGATATTGAGCCTATAGTTCATGATCCTAAAGAAACTAAGTAATAAGGTGAACCCTAATAAAAACATGTATAGATCCACCTGGAAAGTTGAAATAGACAAGATCACCTGAGAAAATTGGGAATATAGGGGTGGGTGAAGAAGGGAGGGTAGAAGGGGAAGAGAAGTGGAGAAGGGGAGGAGCAAGGAGAACTTGAGGGAAGGGATAGTCAAGATGGAGAAAGGACAGAGATGAGATCAAGGAAAGAGATATCTTGATTGAGGGAGTCATTACGGGGCTATCAAGAAACCTGGCTCTAGAGAAATTCCCAGGAATCAACAAGGATGACCCTAGCTAAGATCCTAAGATCTTCCTCTTCTAACCTTCTTTCCTCTACTTGTTGCTGTGTCCTAGATCTGAACCCCAGCAGACACCCCCTGCTAATCCAAGAACTTCTGCTCCCAGGGCAAAAAGTAGGCTGAGGCATACCTATAATCCTCCTTCTGCTCTTAAGATACAACTCCCTACTAAGTTTCATCCTCAGCTCTGTAGTAGGAAACCTTAGGCTATCTCCCTTTCTTAGCTGATCCCATCTCCAATGGAGCAGAGATGTAATTCCAGCCTATCATACCCAGAAAAACTTACAATCATTATAGATAGAGAAACTAAGATAGTACATGATAAAGTCAAATTTAAACACTACCTTTATACAAATCCATTAGTATGAAGGAACTAGAAGGAAAATCCAAACCAAGGAGGTTATCGCTTATCTACTTTCATGAAAGCATAGGAAATATACAATCTATCACCAACAAAATCTGAAGAATGGAATAACTCTATCTTCTCTCTCTCTTCTTCACTCTCTCTTTCTCTGGTGCACACACACACACACACACACATACACATCACCACCACCACCACCACTACCAATAACAACACTCCCACAAATAAGAAAATAATAAGAATGAATAACAAGGTCAGGTCAATGACCTGAGCTCATGCTGGTGTTCAAGGCTTATGCCACAGCTAGAGTCATGCAGATCTCTGTGGGCTGTGCTACTATCCAAAGTTATGGTGACATCTGGGGTCAGAGATGCAGTTGAGGAACAACAATGGGTCCTTCATAATGCAGCCAGGTTCTGTGCTGATATCCAACACTTCTGTTACCATTGAAGGCAATTGAGAAGCCTGAAGTCTGGGACCATATTGGTGTTCAGGGGCCACACTGCCTTTGGAACTACACTGATCTGAGTGGCCTGAACTATCACCTGGGACACTGGTGATGTCCAGATATGGCTGCTGGTGAGGACCCTGTCTGAATCTGTGATCCTACTGAGACTAGAGTCTCTGGTGAAGTCTGAGTCACATATTGCCATCAAAGGTTGCACAGAAGCCCAGGGTTAGTACTGCAACTCAAGGCCTTGTGGTACCCGGGGTCCATGCTGCCTTCAGAGAATCACCCTGATCCGAGTGACCAGAGCCAGAATGTTGTCTGGGCACAAGATGCTGCTGAAAGCATGTCTGGTTCCATGATCCAATTGCAGCTGGGTACTGTGTTTTGGTTTGTGACCTGTATCACCTCAGCAGGCCATAGCAATCCTGAGTGATGAAAGCAGAGAGGCATGTTGAGCTCTTCCCACCCTTCACTGGCTCTGGGAAAGCTGGACCTACCTCTCACTGGACACTGCAATCATAGATCTGGCCCTGATTCTCATGGGAGAACTAACCCCTGCACTTGGAGGAGATGGCCCTACCCCTCAAAACAGGAGTAGAACTGACCTTGATGACATGGATATAGGGGAGCAGCTTCAGCCCACTCACCCGACGTTGGTAACCCCAGTTACCTGTACTGGCCAGCTTAGCTAGAGGCCAGGTCAATTGCAGGGCATTGGCATGTCTGAAATTAACATCTACCCCATCTGAAGGTGGGGTGATAGACTAATACCTGCAGGATCTTCATGACTCGGGGTGCCTGTGAAATACCCAAGAGAAGTTCTGGTGAGGATCCAGTAATGATGGTATACTAGAAACCAGAGGGTTTGAACCTGACCAGTGACTCATTGTTATGTACATATGTTAGTAAAGCTGTCTGGACAAAAGAATATACTATGTGACATATTACTCTCAGTGCCACCAAGATGAATAAAGAGGTGTTGTAGAAGCAGAAAAGGTGGAGGAGTGAAGAGATGTTTTTGGTTTATTTTGTTCTTGTTTTTGCTTGTTTGCTTGATTTTTTTGGTTTGCATTGGGTTGATTTTTTAAAATTTTATTTTTTGGGGTGCTGTAAGGGGATAAGAGTAGATGAATGGAATTAGAGGGCATGATGTGAAATTCCCAAAGAATCAATAAAGAAATTATGTTAAAAAATTATCTTTGGTCCTTAATATCTCTCAATGTCAACAGAATCAACTCATTCCCCCAACCCCAAAACATACAGATTAATACAATATATAGAACAATAGGATGATTAATCCTTTTGTTGCATCCAAGATACAAACCTTGAAATCAAGGATAAGCATTACCTCAGGATAAAAGGGTGGAAAAATGTATTCCAAGAAAATGGACCTACAAAGAAAACAGTAATAGCCATTTTTATATATAACCAAGAATACTTCAAAACAAAATTAATTAAGAGTTGGGAAAGGATACAACATGCTCATCAAAGGAAAAAATCCACTGAAACAACATTTAAATTCTTAACATCTGTGCCACAAATACAAAGACACCACTTTTGTAAAAGAAATACTTATACAGCTTAAGTCATATACTTATCCTCACACACTTATAGTGGGAGACTTCAATAGCCCACTCTTACCAATAGACAGGTTATCCAGACACAAATTAAACAAAGAAATGGAGGAGCTAACAAATGTTACAAACCAAATGAACTTAAAATATATTTATAGAACATTTTACCCAAACACAAAAGAATACACATTCTCATCACCTCATGGGATTTTTTCCAAAGCTGACCACATTCTTAGAAAAAAAGAAAATCTCAATGGATTTGAAATAATCCCCTGTTCTCAGACAACGATTGATTAAAGCTGGATAGCAGCAACAACAGAAACAAGAGAAATCATATAATATTATGGAAACTGAACACTTCTTTATTGAATGAAAACCAGGTCAAGACAGAGTAAAAATAAGAATTCAAAGACTTTCTAGAATTTAATGAAAATAAATACAACATTTCCAAATTTATGGTACAATAAAAGTGGTGCTAAGAGGAAATTTTATAGCCCTGCATGCCTATATAAAACAATTGGAGAGATCTCATACTAACAACTTAACAGCACACCTAAGAACCCTAGAAGAAAAAGAAGTGAGCACATCAAGAGGAATAGATGGCAAGAAATAATCAAGCTGAGGGCTGAAATAAAAAAAATAGAAACAGGGCAAAATACAATGTATTAGTGAAAAACAGAGTTCATCCTTTGAGAAAATCAACAAGGTTATAAAACAAGTATCTAAGCTACTAAAAAACAAACAAATTAACAAAATCATAAACAAAAGGGGAGACAAAACAACAGTCACCAAGGAAATTCCAAAAATAATAAAGACATACTTCAAAAACCTGTACTCCACAGAACTAGAAAATAAAAGTGAATGGATAATCTTCTCAATAGGTACTTATAGAGATATTTAAATAGAACTAAAAGCCTCAATGAAGCAGAATCATTTATTAACAAACATTAATAAAAATGGTCACAACTCCCAAACAAAAAAAAATGCCAGATCCAGGTAGTTTAAGTGCAGAATTTTATCATACTTTCAGAGAAGAGTTAACACCAATGCTTCTTAAGCTATTCTACACAATATAAACAGAAGGAACATTGCCCAACTCATTTATGAAATATCTCTGATACCCAAATCTTGTAAAGACTCAACAAAAAAGAGAATTGCAGATCACGTTTCCTTATAAACCTTGAGGAAAATATAATCAATGAAATACTTGCTAACTTGTATGGGAGAGGCTGCTTGTTCTTCCTAGCCACCTGGATAGCTTAGTCCCAAAATAACCACACAGAAATTGTATTAAGTAAAACACTGCTTGCCCCATTTGTTCTAGCCTCTTAATGGCTAACTCACACATCTTGATTTAACCCATTTCTATTAATCTGTATATCGCCATGTGGCAGTCGCTTACCAGTAAAGATTCTAACCAGCCTCTGTCGCAGGTGGAGGCTAAGCTAGCCAGGCAGCTGAAATGAACAAGTAGGCCCTCTCCCTTGTAACACTAACAGAATCTAAAAACACATCAAAAAGATCATCCACCATGATTAAGTAGGCTTCATCTAAGAGACTCAAGGATGGTTCAACTTGTGAAAACAATAAATTCAATACACCATATAAATAAACTGGAAAAAAACAAAATTTCATTCCATTAGATGAAAAAAAATGCTTTTGACAGATTCTAACACTCATTTTTTATAAAAATCCTGAAGAGATAAGGGCTACAAAGGACATACCTACACATAATAAAGGCAATGTAGAGTAGGCCTATGGACCATATCAAGTTTAATGGAGAGAAATTCAAAGCAACTCCATTAAAGTCAGGATTAAGAGACAGCTATCCACTCCCTTGATATTTATTACATATAGTACTTTAAGTTTTAGCTAGAACAACAAAAGAATTGAAGACAAAGGGTATGCAAATTGGAATAGAAGAAGTCAAAATATCATTATTTTCCAGTGACATAATAATATATACATGTACCTAAGAATTCCATCAAAGAACTCCTACAGATGACAAATACTTTCAGCAAAATAGCTGGATAGAAGATTAACTTTAAAAAGTCATTAGTCCTCTGATATACAAATGATGAATGGATAATGAAAGCAATATCTATTACAACAGCTTCAAATAATATAAAATATCGTGAGGTTAATCAACAAAGTGAAATACTTGTATGATTAAAAAAGTCAAATAATTGAAGAACGAAAATGAAGAAAATAACAGAAGTTGGAAAGATTTCTATGCTCACAAATCAATAGGATTACCTTGGTAAAAATGGCCTCCTACTAAAATAAATTCAATGCAATTTCTGTCAATGTTCCAAGACTATTCTTTGCAGATTTGGAATGGACAATTCTAGATTACATATGGACAAACAAACAAAGAACAAGATAGCTAAAATAATCTTGAACAAAAAAAGAACTCCTGGAGGCCTCATGATTCCAGATTTCAAGTTCTACTGCAGAACAATAGTAATAATAGCCACATGGTATTGGCATAAAAACAGACATGCTGATTGATGGAATGAACTTTAAGACCAAGACATAAATTTCCATACCCATGTACACCTGACTTTTTATATAGAATTCAGAAATATAAGCTGAAAAACGACATTATCTTCAACAAATGGTTCTACTCAAACTAGATGTCTGAATATAGAAGAATACAAATAAATTCATACTCATCATCTTACACAAAACTAAAGTCTAAGGTGATCAATGATCTTAACACAAAACCAGATACATGAACCTCACAGAAGAGAAAGTGAAGAACAACCTTGACTGCATTACCACAAGGGAGGTCTCTATAAATAGAACAGTGATAATGTAAGCATCAAGATCATCAAGTAATAAATATGACCTAATAAAACCAAAAGGATTCTGCAATCCAAAAACTTCTTTGTCAATTGAAAAAAAAAAAAACCAGCAGCCTACAGAATTAGAACAAATTTTCTAACAACTTCATATCTGGCAGAGCAACAGTATCTAACATATATAAGGAAATTAAGAAACTAGATATCAAAGAAATACATAATCCAATTAAAAACTGGGTAAATATCTAAATGAAGAATTCTTAATTGAATAAACTCAAATGGCTTAGAATCATTTAAAGAAAATTATAACATCCTTAGCCACCAGGTAAATGAAAAAAAAAACTACTTTGAGACTCCATCTTACACCTGTCAGAATGGTTAAGATCAAAACCACAAATGACAGCTCATGTTAGACAGGGCATGAAGCAAGGGCATCACTCCTCCTGTGCTGATCAGCTGCTGTGAAAATCAGTATGACCATCCCTCGGAAAGTTTGGAACTGACCAACCTTGAGACACAGCTATGGGCATGCACCAAATGGCCACATTATCCTAATGCACAGTCACTTGCTCAACTATGTTCACTGATGCTCTGTTCATAATGTGCAGAACGCAGAAAGGCCCTAGATGTCTCTCAGCCAAAGAATGGATTAAAAAAGTGATATATTTACACAATGGATTATTACTTGACTATTTAAAAAATAAAACTATGAAATATATAGGCAAATGAATAGAACTAGAAAAAATCTTTGTGAGTGAAGTAACCCAAACCCAGGAAGACAAATAAGGTATGTATTCACTTAGAAGTGGATATTAGCTGTAAAGTAAATGATAACCAAGCTACAATCCATGATTCCAGATAGGGTAGAAAAAGGGGATGGGTATAACACAGTATACATTTACATCACTTGGAAGGGGAAATAGAATAATTTTGGGGCAGACTTGGAACAGACGGGGACAGGAGTTGGGATACCAAATAGGGGGAAAAGATTTGGAGGGAAAGATTATAGGTAGAGAATGTTGGATGTGGGGCACTTGGGAGGAGTTGTGGAAATCTGGATACTTCCTTGAATCTATGAGGACTTATGGAGTCTCAACAGGCCATCTTTTGTCTCCAGGCAAGGCTTCCAATTCTGAGAATGACTTGCACTCAATTGAGTTGATGGGTGAAGGGTTCCCATGGAGAATACCATAAACAACCCACCCTGATCCTAGGACAGAAGGTTGATCTCTGAAAACTGACAATGGGTCACATTGTGGATGACAACACCCACACATGTCACTGAATATAGAGAGATTGTACCGGTGCCTGCGTGAAACCTTTGCCCCTATTTTCTAGCATCTTTGGCACAGGAAGTTATCCTATAGACTATAGAAAGAGAAATTGGGACACCAACCCAGCCACAAAAACCTCATATCTACAATCTATTCTGCCTGTCAAATGGTGGTACAAATCTTTTGTGAATAGACATTCAATGTTTGGTTTAACTTAAAGTCAATGCCAAGAAAGGGAGCCCATTCCCAACAGAGATAGGATAGCCAGAAACTGGAGACTGGATAACCAAGAGACCTAGTGTAGAACGAAATACAACTGGCAAAATAATATATTTAAATATATGTATGAAGATATATATTTAAATTCCTATGCTTTTCCAAACAATTTTGATGTTATTTGTTTGTCTACCTTCCTTTTTCTTTTGTATTATCTTTCCTCCCTGTAGATATTGTTATGAATAATATCTTTATGTATATGACAAAGATACTATATTTTAATATACAGCAAATATGCAGAAAACTATTATGCTATTTAAAAATAAGAAATAACAAAATAAAAATGTTTCTTTTATCCAAGCTTTACTTACACCTTTTCCTTTTCCCTGGTCTCTCTGCTGGATGTATTATCCTGAATGTGCAAAGGGGAAGCTAACACTGTTGAAGAGCTCAAGGAGGATGTACTAATTGTTATGCAAAGCAACAGGGGAAGGAAATATGGACACTGGGAGATAATGCACCAATTCTTCCTCTTTTATGTTTTTTCTTTTCCTTTCTTTTATGCAGTTCTTATGATGTTACTGGATATAAACTAAAGTAAGTGCTATTTCCAGAGTTTATTTTAATTTTAATGCTATAGATATTAAGAATTTCCAAGGGTCAGGGAAGTAAGGAAATATCTTAGAAATTAAAAAGGTTTGCAGCTCTTTCTGAGACTTCAATGCATAGAACACATGGAATATACTGGTCTTAGCATGCTCCTCACGATCCTCAGGCAGCTGTACTCATAGAACGATAAAATGACATTTTGAGACACAATATCAGTGCAAATTTGTTGTAAGGAAGCTGCTTCTTTGTTTCCCAGCCATGCATCTGGTCAGACCTGAAATAATCACACAGAAACTATATTATTTAAATCACTGCTTGGCCCATTAGCTCTTGCTTCTTATTTGTTAATTCTTAGACCTTAATTTAACCCATATTCATTAATCTGTGCATCACCACGGGGTTGTGACCTACCAGAAAAGTTCTGACATGTCTGTCTCTGGTAGCAGCTCCATGGCTTCTCTCTAACCCTGCCTCCTTTCTCCCAGCATTCAATTTAGTTTTCCCCATCTAGCTAAGGTCTGCCCTGTTATAGGTCCAAAATAGTTTCTTCATTAATGGTAATCACAGCATAAAGAAGGTAATCCTACATCATCTCCCCTTTTCTGTTTAATTAAAAAAGAAGATTTGAATTTTAACAGAATAAAATTACATATAACAAAACAGGTATCAAACAAGAATTATAATTACAATATTTATATCTATTTTATCTTTTATCATAAATAAGGAGAACTATAACTATAAATTTTCAACTCCATCAAAGACTTGAGAAAGATATAATATTACCTAAGTTACCAGGAAGTACATTGTAAGCAACTTCCAAAACTCTAAAAATGACAGAGACCTCTCACTGCCTGGATAGTCACCAAAGTTCTTCTGTACCATTGGGGCATCCATCTTCAGCCTACAGGTCCATAGTATCCAGGAGACTTTTCCATGAAGCAGGAAATTTTAAAGATGGTTTAGGCACTTTCTTCTGTGTCCTGCAGAATGTCTCGCAGACCCTTTCATGAAACAGGAACCCCAAAGGACCATCTCACCTTTATGCAAGTCCAGCAGTCATCTCTCTGTGGGTTCTTCATGTCTAGTTTATGCATTAGTTCAGGCAAGAGCAGTTTCTTGCCCAAATGGTTAACCAATTCCATAAGGAGCCTCTTCAATGCCCATCTTCCTCTTGAAGTAATTTGTGCTGCCAGGAGCAGATGTGTCTCATTGTCATAAAGAGTCTTAAGCTCTTAAAACATTTTAACTGCCATATTCTGGAGGTCTTTCAAAAATTTGAAGAATGGCTATCTAACTGAAATACGTCTCTGTATATTTAGAAAACCTAGCTAACATGACTACAGGCTTGATTATTATAGATGATTATCTATTAACCTATATTTCTTGATTGTACATTATATTTTTAAATGAGCTGCACAATCATAAGATGTTAAGAGCAGAAATATACATATAACACAATTTATCTTAAATTTATATCAATAAACCAAGATCAATCCCATGCAAATCTCTATAGTATATCCCCCTTTAAATGAAAAGAATCATTTATATACAATATTTGGGAATATGGGCATAGTTCTTATCCAATCTGCTTCCAGCATTTTGTTGGGCAAAGTAATTTGGGGAGTTGGTCAAGGTGGCCATTCAGGGTGTCTTGGCCCATCAAACCATATCAGCCTGGAAACAATCCACAGGTCCTCATCCTCTGTGGAAACAAAAGTAGAACCTCTTTTTCAAAGCATCATATCCTTAGACCCAAATTCTGAAATCAAGTTACCTTTATAACATACATGCTGGTTTAGCTTAGCAATTTATACAATGAAATGTCTCTCTGTACTTAGCTCCTTCACAGCCAAAAATTAAAAGAAATCTCAATAATATACATAAACCAGACTTTCTGTAAATTTTCCATGTTAATGTGGCTTATTTTTCTTTACTCATTTTAATCTATAACTGTCTGTACTGTGTCTCTTTAAAGACTTTGTTTTACTTTTTAAAATGATTTACTTCTTTTCCAACTCTCTATATTCTTTTTCTTGTCTCTCCCAAGCCTATATACCCTATTTACCCAACACTATGACCCATTTCTAGGTCTTTTCCATCTGGATTTGCATATCTGTAGTTATTTTCTGACCACAAGTGCTTCTTAAAATGCTAAGCCCTTCTTATGGACTTAAGCATCACCATTTCTAGGGGGAATATGGCACTGCCTGCTTGCCCCACCCAGTCCAGCAAATCGGAGCTGTTTGCTGCCTCTGAGAGCCATGCTCACAGCCCCATTTTTATGGAAACAGTGGGTCTATGTTGCCATTAAACAAGTTGTAGCAGTCACCTCACAAATTCCATTTAAATGCCCCATAGCTGGACGTCATCATATCCTGCTTCCTTTCTCCCAGCATTCATTTTAGTTTTCCCTGACTAGGTAAGTTCTGCCCTTCTATAGGTCCAAAGCAGTTTCTTTATTTATTAATGGTAATCACAGCATATAGAGGGGAATCCCACATCACCAACTAGGTGACAGTAGTGTGGAGGGCAGGGACAGGATTTTCTAGAAGGCAGTATATTCTTTCAATAGGTATTCAATGTATGGTATTGTTTATCTAATAGTTGGGATGCATGAGTACAGAAATCAATGGGAATAAAAGGGGGGAAATACATTTACTATCACCATCTACTAGGAAAAATTTTGACTTGTGTTTCCTTGAATTCAAGTTCAGATGTTTGGTTCCAAGGGTGAGAAAAGATGTACTGCTTCCAGGAACCAAACACACACACACACACACACACACACACAAACACCAAAGCAAAAAAAAAAAGACAAAAACAAACACAAAAATATTTCATTGAACTAGAAGTTCAGACATCCTCCAGGCACTTTTGGTTTCTGAATCCTTTAAGAGTCAACATACTAAGAAAGGAAAACAGTACTAGCATATACAATTGATCCATATTACGATGGGGAGATTGAATTGCTTCTCTGCAAGAGGAAAGAAAGTTTATGTCTAGAATGCAGAGGATCCTTTAGAGCATCTCTTTCTGATGCCATTTCCTGTGATTAAAGTTAATGGGAAACTACAAAAATCTAATACATGTAGGATGACAAAGGGCACAGAACCATCAGGAATGAAAGTATGGATCACTCTTCCAGGAAAAGAGCCAGGACCTGGTGAGGTGCTTGCTGAGGGTAGAGAAAATATAGAATGTGTAGGACTGGGAAGGTAGTTATAAATACTACCTGAGGCCAAGTGGCCAGTTGCAGAAATGAAGATTACAATTGACATGAGTGTTTCTGTTGTATTTTGTTAGAAATTTATTTGTACAGATATTTGTGTTTTCTTTTCTCAATTTCTTTATCATGTGATGTAACATCAACTAAGAGGATATCAATGGCTATCATATTTACATTTGAGATACTAAAAGAATGTCCTGCAAAGGACATTGCTACATATATCAAATATATATTGCATTTGTTGTTCTATGAGGATTAGTTATATCATGCTAGGTGTAATTATGAACTGGTTGAATAGATATGGTATTTACAATTATATTTATTTGTTACTCTGATTTATTTATTGTTTTCATTTGAAAATTAATCATGACATAAGGAGATATGACTGTGTGTCAATTTGACAATGGGTGGACTTGTAATAGCTATTCTTGATTGTCAACTTGACTCTATGTGAAATGAACTAAACATGCCAAATAGAGGGCATGTATGTGAGGGATTTCTGTTTAATTTAAAATGGAAAGATTGGCTTCTAATTCAAATCTTTGAAGTAACAAGACACATCCTTAATCCAGATATAATTTAAACAATACCTACTGCTGGAAGCCTATGTACTGTATGTAGTGGTTCTCAACCTTGCTAATGCTGAGCTGCTTTAATACAGCTTCTAATGTTGTGGTGCCCCCAACTATAAAATTCCTTTTGCTGCTACTTCCTAACTGTAATTTTGCTATTGTTATCAATCATAATGCAAATATCTTTCAGGACTTCTCAGGCAACCCCTGTAAAAGGTTCTTCAAACTCAGGTTGTGACACACATTTTGAGAACAACTGCTGTATAACAACATAGAAAAAGAGCTCTTACACTTTGCCTCCTTGCTCTGGTCTTGCTAGCAAATCTATTCTTCCATTGGCATTAGAGTCAACTGCTTTGGGATTGGTCCTACTGAGTACTAGCTGAGACAGCCAGCCTCAGGGACTGAGAAACTATTGGGTCCATGGTCTTTCAGTTCATAGTCAACCATTTTTGGATTACAGGATAACAGATTGTAAGTTATTCTAATAATTTCCCTTTACCTATCTATCGATTGGTGTAAGAGGTTCTACTGTACATGCGTTGCTTTCATTGGTTAATGAATAAAGAAACTGCTTTGAGCTTGATAGGGCAGAACTTAGGTAGGTGGAGAATACAAAACTGAATGCTGGGAAGAAGGGCAGAGTGAGAGATGCCATGGATCTGCGGCCAGAGGTAGATGTGCTGAAACTTTTCCCGTAGGCCATGACCTAGTGGTGATACACAGATTGATAGAAATGGGTTAAACTAATATGTATGAGTTAGCCAATAAGGAGTTAGAGATAATGCCCAAGCAGTGTTTTAATTAATACAGTTTCTGTGTGGTTATTTTGGGTGTAAGCCAGCCGGGTGGTCAGGACACACAAGGGGCCTCGCTGCTCCCTCCAACAATCTATCTTTCTATCTGTCTGTCTGTCTATCTTTCTAGATAGTTAGCTATACCTAAATATCTATTTATCCATCTTTCTGTCTGTCAGTCTAGAGAAAGAGAGATTCATTCTACAAGTTCATTTACTTTAGAGAATTCTTACTGATACTTGGAATTCTATAAATTATATTTTAACTTTTCTCATGAACAACTTTTGTCACAGTTTAGATGGATTTCAAAAATCTTTGAATGCATAGTAGATATATTTTTAGATTAAGTCACATGAGTCGTGGACATGTTTCATGCACATTATGCCTCATGAGATGCAATTTCACCATGACCAACATTTTTTCAGGATATTTTTTTTGGGCAGCTAAACTTTGCAGGCATGAGTTTCATATTATGAAGTATTTGACTATAATGAACCTGTATTTTCTTATGCCTAGTTCAAAAATATTTAAATATTGTTTTATATTTATATAAAAGTTTACAAATTATTTCATTTGCTGGATTGTTGAAAAAATATTTCTTTGAATTCTCTACACTGTTCTCACACAATTAACAATAGAAGATTTTGAATCCTCTGGATTTTAGCTATTGGCATCACTTGTTTGACTATCCATATTTAACAGCTGAGTGATAATATTTAGTAACATAATGATATCAGGATTTGAGACACTGTTATTGTGGAATGTATGCTCAAATTTATTGTTGTATTATTCTGCTGTGTTCAGTACAGTACTGCATTGTTGACAATTGCCTTATTGATGCTTTACAAAAATCTATCTTAACAAATTTTTGTTAAGCTTGAAAAGTTCTTGCTTCAGAACAAACATTACCTTATGTTTGGCGTGTATGATTTTTCTTAGAAGGAAATAAAATAGTTCTTTCAACACTACTATAAAGGTTTGGTGTTATGCTTGTCACTATTCACAAGTGGTATAACTATAAACAGTCAACATAAAATATTTATGAATGTTTTCTGAGAAATTTTGTTAAAACACAGATTTTAGAAAACATCACTATGAATTTTCTTAATCAGCTCTCAACATTGATATTATGATTTTGAATTGGATATTTAATAAAGTATTTCCTTGAATTGAAATACTTATAGTTGACAATATTTATTTTCATTGATACATGGCTTTACAAATACAAAAAAGTGGTGTGTTTATGATGAATAAGTGTGTGAAGTGTGATTGATAAATAATTTGTCAACCATGCATATTCAAAATTGAAACTTCCTAAGAATAAGGTTTGAAGCTTTCCAGCCTTAAAACCAGGCAAATTGATTCTTGCCCATGATAGTCAAAGATCAGAATATCATGAATTCAAGGTCAACTTGCGAAACATAAATATCCTATTTCACCATCCTCCTTTGATCACATGTGCCTGAAGTTCACAGTATTCTCTATTTTTCTTCATTTGGAAATAAATTTAAACATACTTGGCCACTGTCTATTTTGTGATCCACTTTAGCATTTTCTCCTCAGCTTTCCAGGAAGCAAGTTCTTATACCCAGTGTGTGGTACTCTCAGATATTTCTAATCTCATGGACTACCCACCTTGCTAACTTTCATCACTGGACTCTCATGGCACTTTTTTCTTTTCTTTGCTGCCTGAATATACCTTTTGGATGATCTTAACCAGCTCATATAACTATAGATAATCCTCTAAAATTATCTTAACCTCCTCAGTACACCTTTCTGCTAATATTTTTAATAAGCATTGGGATTATCATTTTCCTGCTTAATCTCTTTAGTAAACTAAACTATCTCAATTATTTTATGATGTGATATAATCTCCTTTGGTTGGACTTAACTTTTCATAAATAAATAAGTATTATTTGCTTTTGTCACCACTTCATCATATGTTTCTTAAAAAAAGGTTGTTGCATAGTTAGTTTACAATGTGCATTTGTTAAATGAGTAAATCCTATTTAGGCCTTTCTTCATACCATCAATGGATATCATTGACTTTTTCCTTATTTTTTGATTGCATCATAAAAGTACATTTCTATTTATATGTGATGAATTTTTATAATTGTATTTCTACTTTTCAATACTTGATGATATAGAAATGGTACATAGAAAATTTATTCTCCTTGGACTCCCAAGATGAGTCATTAATTAAGAGCACTGGCTGCTCTTCCAGAACACCTATGTGGTGGTTCTCAGATCCTACATGGTGGCTCACAACCATTTGTACTTTCAGCATTGACCATTTGAAACTCCAGGATCAGATGACCTCTCCTGGACTCTGCAGCCTTTGGCACACATAAAGTATACAAAAATACATACAAAAACACACATACACAAAAAATAAAATTATAACTAAAATTAAATGCAAAATATACTCTTTTTTGATCTAAATTTAGGCTCTAAAATTAATGTGTTTAGGCCAATAGATAGTTTGTTAGTATTTTTAATATGAAATTATTTATTATTACTTTAAGCAATTAAAATGTCATTTAATATTACAATACTTTCCTTTGAAACGTCTTCCTCAGTATGTCTATATATTGGTGTGAGAATTTCTATTTTGAATAAACAAGAAATGAAAGATAAAATTTTGTGATTAACTAGTAAATGTCAGAAATATTCAGAAAGTACTATTTGCATTTAACATATATTTTGCTTATATTCCTTATGTATCCATTATAATTTATGTATAACCTTTAAAAATTTGAATTCATTAAGAAATAATAAAGAATATAATGAACAAAAATTGATCACTGGATTAAAACTATGCTCTCAAAGACCTACCATGGTATCTCTGAATCACCCACATTTTCTTTGGTGTACTTACATGGAAATAGAACTAAAAATAGAGAATAATGTGGGAAAACTTTCCTTAGTTTTATTAATACTTTGATAATCATCCACTTGGGACATTTAGAAATATTCATCTGAGGTAAAGGAAAAATAATTTTTAAGAACTAGAAATGGCTTTTATGTCATAATTATAATTAATAATATCAAATTTAATCTATTATCATGAAGCTTATGAAATTTTTAAAAAGTAGATTTTTGTAAAAGTATTTTCCTGGAGTCTTGAGTGATTTTGTTGCTTAAAAGATAAATATTAGTAAAATAATATATTGTTGATATGAGACAAGTAAGATGATTTGTACTAATTGACTGGCATTGGGACTTTACAGAAATACAGATGATATGATTTTGTGCATGTACATTAAAGTCATAATTTTATTTATATATAATTAAAATATTTTTAAACATTACCATAATACAAGTATAAGGAAAACTTAGCATTCTATAAGAGACATTCTAATTATAGTCCCTAAAATTACAATAGCTGATGGTGTTCTACAATACTTATGGAAACGTGTTAGCTGAGTGGTAGTAACATATGCCTTCATTCCCAGCCCTTAGAAGGCAGAGCCAGGTAGACCTCTGAATTCAGGCCCAGCCTAGTCCACAAAATGGGTTTCAGGACAGCCAGGGCTACACAGAGAAACCCTGTCTTGAAAAACATAAATCTGAGGATATGGTTATGCATGTGGCTACATGTGTGCATATCATGTATAAGTAGTAATAAAAGCAAAAAGACCACACAGCACATAATTATTAAGCCTTAAATTTGTCTTCTGAGAAAAGATCTCATAATACAGCATAAGTAGAAAAAGACTTTCAGGGAATCATGAAATTGGCCTGTTCTAGCTGCATAGAAAGGCATGCATTATAAAATTTTGAGGTTTGAGTCTACAGCTCCTGGGGCACAGTGCATCTTTCAGTTCCTGAGAAACCAAGGCATTCCCTCAGGAAAAGAAGAGTTCAGGCCACCTCTGTATCTTTGTTTTCCCAAGAATTTGGCAGAACAATTTGTATTAGACCTTAATTTATATGAAATGTATAACTTGCAACCACCAGTATATCCTTACATCCACAATTGTCTTCTGCTTTTATAATTATATAAAACATCTGATTATTTGAAAATATACTTGTCTCACCATCTGTCTTACTGAGTTGCTCAAATCCAAACTTGTTTTTAATTCCCACTGATTATGTAAGTGCTGGTGCTTACAAACTCATAATTATGCCCCAGCCTACCAAGTGTTGAATATAGGTTTTTCCTCTTATTTTTTTTCTTTACGTTCAATATACATTTTAGGAGTCATTTGTCCCAAGCACCTACAAAAACACACACTGGACTTCAGTAGAGTATACCATCTCATTTTATGTATGTGTGACCAGGAATCTATGGTCACACTTTTCTATATGGGAGCAATATTGGTAGTTTTGTTATTCAGACATACTATAAATTACACTTCTTGATCATAAAATATGCATGAGTCTATTTCTGTATCCCAGAAGATTTATACTATATTTTTCCCCAGTTCATATGTATACTAATACATTTTTCATTAATAACTCTTCTTTGTATTATGCTGTTTTGTAATATGAGGGCCCTCTTGTTGTGGTTTCTGTCCTGCCCGGTTCCCACAGCTGGTAAGCCCCCAACGAAAATCACACAGAGAGTCTATATTAATGATAAACTGATAGGCCCATTAGCTCAGGCTTTGTATTAGCTCTTATAACTTACATTAACCTATTATTCTTATCTATGCTAGCCACATGCCTTGGTGCTTATTTCAGCAGGGCAGGTCACATCCTGCTTCTCCCATGGTCTAGGTAGGACTGCAGAAAGAGCTTCCTTCTTCCCAGAATACTCCTGTTCTCATTGCCCCACCTCTATTTCCTGTCTGGTTGTTCTGCCTATACTTCCTGCCTGGCCATCAGGCAATCAGCGTTTATTTAAAATTTAATTGACAGAAAACAGATAATTCTTCCATACCACTTCCCCCTCTTTTTTTTAAACAAAGGAAAATATTCATAGTCCATTTTGGGGGAATGTGGGCATAGTATTCCAGGCTACTTCCGGTTGGTTGGGGTGCTGATAATCTTATGGGAATCTAAAGAAAATTTAGAGTTATGATCAAGTCCTGACTGGAGTATTCTGTGAGGATTCATTATCTCAGGCATGCGGACAACTGCATCCACATAAACCCTTGCAGAGTGTGGAAAGTAATTCTGAGCAGAAAAGAATAGAGTAAAGCATGGCTTCTTGGTAGCAGCAACTTCTCAGGGCTGCTCTGCTTGCTACAGGCATGCAAGCACTCTCATCTAAGAGAGGCTTCCTGACTCAGCTTTAGCTGCAAAACCTTGCAGTTCTTTTAAGAGGTCCTGCCAAGAAACACTTAAATAGTGTTGATAAAAACTGACCACATGCTTTTTGGTTTTCAGCAATAGCAGGGAAAATCTGTGCCATTTTAAAATGCCGGCCATCCTGCCAGGCAGGCTGTCTGACTATGGATCATTTGAGTGTGGTTTGTGAGCACAGTGTTGCAGCTTGCTTGCTGGCAGGGACATTGAAACACCATAGAGTCATGGCAATAAACATGGCTCTGGCCGGTACCTCCACCATGAGCCTAGAATCTCACAAATCTAAGGAATGGGCTATATTCAGCCATCAAAGCCATGGCTTTAATCCTCTCCATATTGCTTGGCAAATTAAAGACTCATGTGGTCAGAAAAAGAGAGCTATACAGTAAAGAGAGATTCAAAGACAAAGAAAACCTCTAAATGGTTTACAGTGTGTTAAAAATATATGCATGTTGAAAAAAAGGTTAAAGTCCTTAAAATAAAAAGAAAGAGAGTAGTTGGGTAGGTTGTACACACCTTTAATCCCAACAATTGGGAGGCAGAGGTAGACTGACCTCTGTGGGTTCAAGGTGTGGTAGCACGCACCTTTAATCCCAGCACTGGGGAGGCAGAGACAGGCAGATCTCTGTGAATTCAAGGGCAGCCTGGTCTACAGAGGGAGTTCCAGGACAAAGATACACAGAGAACCTGTCTCAAAGATCCAAAAGTTAAAGGTAAAAATAAAAGAAATACAGGTTAAAATAAAGCTACATAAAGATGAAAAATACAAAGATACTGTATGTTATTATGCTTTGTTTGAATGCTGAGGAAGGAACAATAGCTGCTAAAAGATATTTGTATATAAATGCTGCTGAATTAATCCAAGATAGGTATTTTGAAAATACCTTGACTTCAAAATTGAAGTCAAAAGGTGTGTGACTTTGGAAAAGAGATTTTGGATTTGTTTCCACAGAAATGAGAAGCTGTGGATCCATTCTGAATTAAGAAAAATCAGGTTTGATCAAGGAAGACCACCTGAGAAATCTCCAGTAGGAACAGATGGCCTGGATATTAGTGTTCTACATCCAGAATAGATTCAAGACTGCTGCCTGAGATGATCAAGCCTCATAGGATACTCCAATCAGGACTTGATCATAACTCTAAATTTTCTTTAGGTCCCCGTAAGATTATCAGCACCCCCAACCAGCCAGAAGTAGCTTGGAATACTATACCCACATTCTGGTGTAGGAGGTCTTTCTGTATTTGGGTTGCTTTCATTGGTTAATAAAGAGACTGCCTTGGCCTTTTGATAGGGCAAAACTTAGCTAGGCGGGAAAGACAGAACAGAATTCTGGGAGGAAGAAGGCAGAGACAGAGAGACAGAGAGCCACCGCCATGAAATCACCAGAGTCAGACATGCTGAATTTTTCCCGGTAAGCCACGATCTCGTGGTAAACACAGATTAATAGAAATGGGTTAGTTTAAGAAGTGAGAGTTGGTCAAGAAGAGGCTAGATAAAATGAGCCATGCAGTAATTAAATGAATACAGTTTCTGTGTAATTATTTTGGGGGTAAGCTAGCCAGGCACTAGGAATGCGGCCTGCGCCACTTACTATAAATTGCCAACTCAACGTGATGGACTAAATCCACTTAAAAACCTGAGAGTGCTTGAAAAGGAGAGAGAGTTTAACACAGCTTTTTGCTGTATGCTGGGGCATGCTGCAGAGATATTTCCTGGCTCAGCAATAGCACCAGGAAAAAAGCTATGCCATTTTAAAATGAGGCTTCCTGGGCCCTGCTGCCAGTGCAAACTCCAGCTATGGAGCATTCCTGGGCTCAGATGTTTGTGTGCCTACTCGGGTTTGGGAGTAAAGTAGCTGAGACCCTGCCTGTGGCTCAGCTCTTCCTGCCTGGGTAGGCTGTGGGATGGCAATATGGATGTCCTGCATGCCTGAAGCTACATGCAGCTCAGGGGTACCAAATGGCTCTGCAGCAGGAACAGCTCTGCCTTGCTGAACTGTGTTGATCTCAGGCAGGAACTATCATAATTATCATAATAACAGTGCAGTTAAAGTTTAGACTGGGCAGGAAACAGGCAGTACCATATTACCACTACATGGCACAACTTAAGTTTTTAAGAAGTGCTTAGCATTTTAAGAAGTGCTCCTGGATAGTAAAGAATTACAGATTCACAATAGGACAGATTCAGACATGAAAGACCTCCCTCTAAATGGGTCACACTGTTGAATAAAGGTACACAGTAGGTTTAAAGGAGAAAGAAATAGATTATGGAGATATGATTTAAAAAGGTAAAGTCTTTAAAGGACAGAGTACAGATAGTCATAAATTAAAAAAATAATAAAGAAAAATAAGCCACATAAAAATGGAAGATCCACAGAATGTCTGGATTATGTATTTTATTGTGTTTTCTTTAAATTTTTTGACTGTGAAGGAGCTAACTACAGAGAGACATTTTATTGTATAGGCTGCCAAGCTAATATAGCATGGCTATTATTATAAAGGTATAATAACTTCAAAATTTGGATCTACGGATATGGTGCTTTGGAAAAGAGGTTCTTCCTTTTTTGTTTTCACAGAAGATGAGAACCTGTGGATTGCCTCCAGGCAAATATGGTTTCATAGACCATTCACTCCTGAAAGGTCACTGTGAACACCTTCAGAAAACTACTTCCCACAACTGGTGACTGAGATGAACCTGGCACACAGGATACACCATGAAAGACCTGATTGACAGCACCCCCATACAGCAGGAAGAAGTTTGGAGAGAAATAACTATGCCCATATTTCCAAATATTGTTTATAAGTGTTGTTTTACATTTAAAGGGGGATATGATATAGATATGAATAATTTGCATTGATATAGATTTTGCTTTGTTGATATAAATTTAAGGTCAATTTTGTTATATGTATATGTATCTCTGATCTTGATTAAGGTATTGTGATTGTGTAGTTCATTTAAAAATGTAATGTATAATTAAAAATATATGTTAATAGATAATCTCTATAATAGTTAAGTTTATAGTCATGTTAGTTAGATTTTCTAGATGTGCACAGATATATTTTAGATAGGCATTCTTCATATCTTTCAAAGACTCAGAATATGGCATTTAAAATGTTTTAATAACTTAGGACTTTTCATGACAATGAGACACATCTACTCCTGGCAGCACGAAGCTACTTCAAGAGGAGGATGGGCATCGAAGAGGCTCCTTATGGAGTTTGTTAGCCATTTGGGCAAGAAAGTGTTCTTGCCTGGACTGTTGCATAAACTGGACACAAAGAACCAGCAGAGAGAGGACTGTTGAACTTGCCTAAAGTTAAGATGATCCTTTGGGGTTCCTGTTTCATAAAAGAGTCTGTGAGACATTCTGCAGGATAGAGAAGAAAGTGACTGCACTTTCTTTGAATTTTCCTGCTTCATGGAAATGTCTGCTGAATACTGTGGGCCTGTAGGCTGAAGATGGATGCCCCAATGGTACAGAAGAACTTTGGGTGACTGTCCAGGCAGTGAGATGTCTCTGTCATTTCTAGAGTTTTGGAAGTTGCTTACTTCTTGTTTACTTAGGTAATATTATATCCTTCTGGAGTCTTTGATGGAGTTGGAGAATAGATAGATATAGTTTTCCTTTGCTATGCTAAAAGATAAAATGATATAAATAATGTAACTCTAATTCTTGCTTGATAACTGTTTTGTTACATTTAATTTTACTATGTTAAATTGAAAGCTTTTCTTTTTTTGTTTACACAGAAAGGGGAAATGGTATAGGAGGTCCTTCTGCATTTGTGTTGCTTTCATTAGTTAAATAAAGAGACTGCCTTGGCCTTTTGATAGGGCAGGACATAGATAGGCAGGGAAAAGAGAACAGAATGCTGGGAAGAAGACAGAGAGAGCAGCCGCCATGACACTGCAAGGTCAGACATGCTGAATCTTTCCCGGTAAGCCACAAACTCATGGTGACATACAAATTATTAAAAATGGGTTGAATCAAGATGTAAGAATTAGCCAATGAAAGGCTAGAACTAATGGGCAAGGCAGTTTTTAAATGAATACAGTTTCTGTGTAATTATTTCGGGGGTTATGCTAGTTGGGCACTAGGAATGCGGCCCGTGCCTCTTACTACGACATTCCCCCAAAATGGACTATGGATATTTTCCTTTGTTTAATAAAAAAGAGGGGGAAGTGGTGTGGGATAATTGTCTGTATTCTGTCAATTATATTTTAAATAAATGCTGATTGGCTGATAGCCAGGCAGGAAGTATAGGCAGGAAAACCAGACAGGAAGTAGAGGTGGGGCAATGAGAACAGGAGTATTCAGGGAAGAAGAAAGCTCTTTCCACAGTACTGCCCAGACCATGAGAGAAGCAGAATGTGACCTATCCCACTGAAAAAGGTACCGAGCCATGTGGCTAACATAGATAAGAATAATGGGTTAATATAAGTTATAAGAGCTAATATGAAGCCTGAGCTAATGGGCCAATCAGTTTATCATTAATATAGACTCTGTGTGATTTTCTTTGGGACTTGCTGGCTGTGGGAACTGGGCAAGACAGAAACCCCAAGAAAGCAGGCCCTTCATGTTACACTGTTTCCAGGGGTTTATTAATAAAATGAATGTTTTTAGTTGAGTTTCTATCTTTAAAAAATATTCATATTTTTCTTTCTCTTTATTCTTCTTTGATATGATATAGCCTGACTGCAAACTCCCCTCTCTTCCTTTCTCTCAGTCTTCCTCTACTTCCCATTTCTTCTAGATTCACTATTCCTTTGTTTCCCTTAATAAAAGGGCAGGCCTCCTAATGATATCAACTGAACACCATGTAAGAAGATACAATAAGATTCAGCATAAACCTTCATATTGAGATTGAGCAAGGCTATCCAGTAGGAGGAAAATGGTCCTAATAGTAAGCATAAGTGTCAGACAAATCCCTTTTCCATTCTTAGGAGCCTAACAAAAACACTAAGCTAAACAACAATGGCATTAATGTAGAAGTCCTAGTGCAGACTTTGAAGTCTGTGTTGGTTCCTATGAGTCCAGCTCAGTTGGTTCTGTGGGCTGTATTTCCCTTGTTTCTTCAACACCTCTGACTTCTAAAATCTCTCATACCCTTCCTTTTCAAGATTCCCAAAGCTCTGCCGAATGTTTGGCTGTTGGTCTCTTTATCTAGTCCCATCAGGCTGGCAGCAGCCTCTTTGATAATGATTGGGCTATGCACCAATCTATGACAGTGGAATATCATTAGGAATAATTTCATTGACTGACCTTCTTTTAGTCAGTTTTGTTTGGTTCTATCTTAGGACAGTAAGTCATCCACGTTCTGATTCCTAGCCATTCAGAAATTGTCAGGCATGGATTCCCTCTCATGGCTTGGGCCTCAAGATAAACTAGTCATTGGTTAGTCACAAGGCCCGAAACACCATTTTTCCAGTGCATCTTACAGGCCAGGCAGATAGTGTGACTTATGTTTTCTTTCAGAGTTGGAGTCCCAACAGTGGAGCCAAATCTGGTTACAGAAAATGGTTTATTCAAGTTCCAGACCCTCCATTACTAGGAGTCCTTTCTAGGGTCACTTTACTAAGTTCAAAATTGTTTCCAGTGCACTTGGTTTCTACATTGACCCCTAAATGATCATCTGTTTCTGTGTTCTTTCCCTGAACTCTCACTCTGTCCCTCTCTCCTCCATTTGATCACTCCTGTTCCTGTCTCTCTCCAGTCACCAGTCTATCTGCAAAGTCTATTCTAATTCCACTTTCCAGGTAGATCTATGTGCAGCCCCTAGATCTTAATGGCAGGATATTAAAGTATTGTACACAAATCCATATCCTTTCTGAATAACAGTAAATACACTGAGAAAGACTTTTAGCCATCAATCTCATTCATGATATTCTCAAAAATCCTTCAGAGTAAAGTTAAAAAAAAAAACGGAAGTAAAATATCTTAAAATGAAACCTTTAAACACCAATGGGGAAAAATGAAAGAAGATACAAACTGAGAAAAATGAGTGATGTTGGAGATATTTCCATCTTCTTCTTCTTCAAGTTATTCTTCAAAACAACACGGATCTGGCAAAAACATTATATATATCAGTAGACTAGAATAAAAGACCTCAATATAAACCCAGGCAACCATAGCCACCTGATGTCTAAATTTTTATATTTAATTTAATTTTATTTTATTTTATGTGTATAGGTGTTTTTTCTTTAGACTACTTTCATGCCTGGTGCTCATAAAGGCAAGATGACATCAGATCCTCTAAAACTGAAGTCTCTGGTAGTTTTTGTCACCATGTATATATTGGGGTTTGAACCTGGAGTCAGTGGAAAAACCACCCATTCTCTGAGCCATCTCTCCTACTCCAATGACCTTACTTTTGAAAAAGATGAGGAAAATACACATTGTCAGAAATACAGTATCTTTAACAAGTGGTGTTGAGAAAATTAAATATCTATAAATAGAAGGAAAATTAAACTTTATTTCTCACCCTGCACATGAATTACAAATTATCATGCTCCAACATAAAACATTGATGTGGGAGGTCCTTCTGTATATGTGTTGCTTTATTGGTTGATGAATAAAGCTATTTGGCCAATGACTTAGCAAAGTGAAGTCAGGCTGAAAATCCTAACAGAGATAACAAGAGTGGGCAGAATCAGGGAAATTCCTAGCAGCTGCTGTGGGTGTACACACCAGATCTTTAGGAACCTTACCAGAAGGCTACAGCCTCCTGGTGATATGCACATTGATATAAATTGGTTAACTTAATATGTAAGAGCTAGCAAAGAATATGCTAGAGTCATTAGCCAAAAAGTCTTGTAATTAATATTGTTTCTGTGTGATTATTTGGATCTAGGTGGCCAGGAAATGAATGAGCAGTCTCCTACTACAAAACCTGAAACTCTGCAATTGCTAGACTTGAAGGTAAGAAGTATGTTACAACATATAAGCAGAAATTAAGGAATTTCAAAGTAGGACTGAGGAGGATCAAGAAAAATGATAGATAATTAACAATTAATTAGCAATAGGGATCTCCTGAAAATAAATGTCTTGAGTACAGCAAAAGAAACACTTGGAAAATGAATAGTCACAAATATAAAACCAAAAAATTAAGAAATGGTCTATAGGATTTGATTATAGAATTATAAAAATAAAATAATAAACAACTGAAAAAAATAAGTTTTGATGGGAGAAATATAAATAAAAATTACTTTGAGATTCCATGTTATCACACACATAATGACTACTATCAAGAATTAAAAATCTCATATGCTATTCAGAATGTGAGAAAAGGAAATGCTAATTTAGTGTTCATGTGAGTGCAAACTGAGTGACCATTAACCACTATGGAAGTCAGTGTGGAAATTTTTCAAATGGTAGTTAGAAAGCCATGCTATGGCCCAGCTATTCCACTCGTTGGCATATACCAAAGAGATTATATAATGTATTGCATAGCTACTCATTAAACCACACACATTACTGCTACATTTTAAGTGGTTAAGAAATAAAAAGCTATATGACTATAACATAATAAATAATAATTAATAATAAATATACAATAAAATAATAATAGTATTGACTATAAAAATAATGACTATTATTTGACAAATAATAAAGATAATATTGTATATATATATATACAATAAAATTTTATTCTACTAAAATAGAAATTCATAGGCATTTGCAAGGACTGAAAAAAATATTTCAAGTGAGATAATTTATACACAGAGAAAGAAATTCCATATGTTCTCCTTAATATGTGGATCTCTGGTATAGGAGGACATTCTGTATTTCTGTTGCTTTCATTGGTTGAATAAAGAAACTGCCTTGGCATTTTGATAGGGAAAAACTTAGGTTGGCATGGAAAAGAGAACAGAATGCTGGGAAGACAGTGTGGCAGATGCCACGAAACTCCTGTCTGAGACTAACACTGGTTAAGATCTTTCCTGGTTAGCCATGACTTCGTGGTGAACACAGATTGGCAGAAATGGGTTAGATCAGGATGTGAGAGTTGGCCAAGAAGAGGCTAGATATAATGGGCCAGGCAGTAATTTAATTAATACAATTTCTGTGTGATTGTTTTGGGGGTTAAGGTAGCTAACAGGAGGTGGGAAGTGGCCTGTTTGTCTCGTACAACAGATTGGAGCCTCAATGTGGTAAACTGACTCCATGTAAAATCTAAGATATTTTCAAAAAAACTCAGCAGCCATACAAAAAAAGCCTTGTGGTTTTAAAATGTGGCTTGCTGGGCTGTGCCGCCATTGTGACCTCCAGCTATAAAGCATTTTAATGACATTTGTGGGATCCAGGTGTTTCTGTGCCCACTCAGGGTCAGGAACAAAGTAACTGAGACCATGCCTGTGGTTTGGTGCCTTCCTAGGCAGGCAGCACGGTCAGGTCTACTAGGCATGTACAAGCAGGAGAGCATGGCAGATTTCTGCCACCATACAGAGAGATGTTTCCAGGCTGCACAGTGCTCTGTGTTGCAGATTTGGCTGTAACTCAGATAAAAAGCATTTATGTATTGCACGGTCATTCTCCAGGTTGGAGTGATAAGCTTGGCTCCTACCTGGCAGCTCCAGAGCTAGCAGAAATGGTATGTCCACCATTTTGAAATTGGACAGAGGCAAAGCCAAAATCCAGAGCAGCTGCAACCAAGCTGCTTAGCGTTTTAAAAGCTCTTAAAGACAGTAGAGAATTAAGGACAATGCAATGGTACAGATTCAGACATAAAAGACCTCTAAATGGCTCATAGTTTTAGATAAAGTACATAGGCTTGAAAGAGAAAAGAAAAAGACTATAGAAAGTCATAAAATAAAATTAATGTTAAAAAAGGGTAAAGTCTTTAAAGAGACAGAGTACAGCTATTTATAGATTTAAAAAAATAAAGAAAAATAAGCCACATAAAAATGGAAAATTCACAGAGAGTCCGGATTATATGTATTATTGTGTTTTCCTTAAAATTTTGAAGGAGCTAAATACAGAGAGACATTTCATTGTATGGTCTGCTAAGCTACACCAGCATATATGTTCTAAAAGTATTTGACATCAAAATTTGGGTCTAAGAATATACTGCTTTGGAAAAGAGGTTCTTCTTTTTTTTCCACAGAGGATGAGACTCTGTGAATTCCTTCTAGACAAATATAGTATGATAGACCACACCCTCCTGAAAGGTCACTGTGAACACCTTCAGAAAATTATTTCACTCAACTAGTGAATGAGATGAACCTAGCACATAGGATACACCATGAAAGACCTGATTAATGATGCCCCATTCAGCACAAAGCAGTTTGGAGAGAAATAGCTGCACCCATATTCACAAATATTGTTTATAAATGTTCTTTTACATTTAAAGAGGGATATGATATAGATATGAATAATTTACATTGGTAGAAATTTTGTTTTATTGATTTAAATTTAAGGTAAATTTTGTTATATAAAGGTATTTATGATCTTGATTAAGGTATTGTGATTGTGTAGTTTGTTTAAAAATGTAATGTATAATTAAGAAATATAGGTTGTTAATAGATAATCATCTATAATAATCAAGCTTTTATTCATGTTAGTTAGACTTTCTAAGTATATAGATATATTTCAGTTAGATAGGCATTCTCAGAATATGGCATTTAATGTTTTAATAACTTAGGACTTTTCATGACAATTAGACACATCTGCTCCTGGCAGCACCAATCTACTTCAAGAGAAAAATGGGAACTGAAGAAGCTCCTTATGGAGCTGGTTTTCCATTTCGGAAAGAAACTGCTCTTGCCTGAACTGTTGCATAAACTGGACACGAAGAACCCACAGAGACTGCTGAACTTGCCTAAAAGTGGATGATCCTTCGGGGTTCCTGTTTCATGAAAGAGTCTGCGAGACATTCTGAGGAATACAGAAGAAAGTGACTGAACTGTCTTTGAAATTTCCTGCTTTATGAAAAAGTCTGCTGCATACTATAGACCTATAGGTTGAAGATGCATGCCCCAATGGTACCGAAGAATTTTGGGTGACTGTCTAGGCAGTGAGATGTCTCTGTCATTTCTAGAGTTTTGATTATATCCTTTTGGAGTCTTTGATGGAGTTGAAGAATAGATAGATAGTTATAGTTTTCCATTGTTATGATAAAAGATAAAATAGATCTAAATATTGTAACTGTAATTTTTGCTTAATAACTTGTCTATACAGAAAAGGGGAAATGGTGTAGGAGGTTCTTCTGTATTTCTGTTGCTTTCATTGGTTGAATAAAGAAACTGCCTTAGGCTTTTGATAGGGAAAAACTTAGGTAGGCATGGAAAAGAGAACAGAAACTGAGAAGAAGGCAGTGTGGCAGACACCAGGAAACTCTTCTCTGAGACTGACACTGATTAGGATCTTTCCTGGTAAGCCATGACCTCGTGGTGAACACAGATTGGGAGAAATGGTTTAGATCAGGATGTGAGAGTTGGCCAAGAAGAGGCTAGATATAATGGGCCAGGCAGTAATTTAATTAATACAATTTCTGTGTGGTTATTTTGGGGGTAAAGCTAGCCGGGCAGTAGGACGTGACCTGCTTGCCTCATACAACAGATCTCAATTTTGACAATTTTATGTATTCAACACAGTGTTTCTATAGATGTCAGGAGACAAAAATGAGGACATTGTGTCAAGGTGCCTTAAGGCAGCAGGTTAATAGATTTTACACTGAACCTCACAGAAAAGAAAGTGGAAAATACACTTGAATACATGGGCACAGGAGACCACTTCCTAAATATAACCTCAGTAGCACAGACATTGATAGCAACAATTAATAAATGGGACATTATGAAACTGAGAAGCTTCTGCATAGCAAAGGATATGTTCAATCTGACAAAACAGCAGCCTACAGATTGTGAAAAGATCTTTACCACACCACATTGGACAGAGAATTGATCTCCAAAATATACACAAAGAACTCAAGAAACTTACATCAAAAGAACAAATAATCCAATAAGAATTGGGGTACTGTCCTAAACAGAGAACTCTCAACAGAGGAATCTACAGTGGCTGAAAGACACCTATGGAAATGCTCAACATACTTAGCCACCTAAGAAATGCTAATCAAAACAACTCTGAGATTCCATCTTACACCTGTCAGAATGGCCAAGATCAAAAACACTGATGATAACTTATACAGGAGATGTTATGGGGTAAGGAGAATATTCCCCTGTTGCTGGAAGGAGTACAAACTTGTACAGACACTTTGCAAATCAGTATGGTGACTTCTCAGAAAATTTGGAAACAGTCTACCTCAAGACCCAGCAATACTGTTGTTGGGTTTAACCTTAAAGGGTTCTCCATCATACGAAAAGGACATGTGCTCATCTATATTCATAGCAGTATTATTCATATTTTTGCAGAGGCTGGAAACAACCTGATGCCTCTCAACTGAGGAATGGCTAAAGAAGACGTGGCACATTTATACAATGAAGTATAACACAGTGGTAAGAAATAATGCTATCTTGAAATTTGCAGGCAAATGGATGGACCTAAGAAACATCATATTGAGTGAGGTGACCTGATGTGTGATGACCTGTACATGTATTGTTATAGGTTAAAACACCTTTATCCATTAATCAATAAAGCAACAGATACACAGAAGAATATTTCACATCAGTAACCCAGATCTAGAAAGACGAATATGTACTCACTCATAAGTACCTTCTAGACATAAAGCAAAGAAAAAACCAACCTACAGTCCACAATCCCAGGCATCCTAGCACGAAAAAGATGCTAAGAGAGACATTCATGTATCTACATAGAAAGGTAAAAATGACAAGATCTCCTGAATAAATTGAGAGCATGGGGTCCATGCAAGAGTGTAGAAGGGGAGAACAGAGGAAGTGAGGGGAGTGGAGAAAATGTATAGCTCAATAAAAACAACAAAAATGCAGAGAAGGAAAATACTTGTGATAGAAAAGCTTAAGCAGGGAGGAGAGAGACAGGTGAAGGAGAGAAGATAGCAGGCTAAAGTGTTAACCAAAGTATATGAGGTGCAAAATAGTATACAGAAAGCTATTATCTTGTAAACAATTTTAAATATATTTACTGTAAAAAATGTTTGAAGGGAGATAAACTCACTGTAGAAACCATGGAGGAACATTGTTTTCCATGGCTTGCTCAGTCTGATTTCTTATACTATCCAGGACAAACTGCCCAAGAATGGTGCAATCTCCACTGAGCTGGGCTTTCCACATCAATCATTAATCAAGGAAATGACCTGTATTTCTCATTTCAGGCCAACATTCTTGACGCATTTTCTCTATTAAGATTCCCATATAAGAGAAAGCCAGTGATCAGAGCTCGTCTGGTGATTTCTGTCTCAGGTCTCACTACTAGGGTACTGCTTGAGTTTGTCCCTTGTATTTCCTTGATGGTTAACTACAACCGGTTTTTTTAAGTATAGAAGAAGAATAGGAGAGTCTGAGGAAATGAACTCCACAGAAGCAGGACTGAGCCAGCAACCTAGGCCAAAGTATACCTGAGAGAGCATACTCCACAAGAGCAGGGCTGAGCAATTGATCTGGGCCAGCGAGGACCTGGGATGGTGAATTCCAAAGGAGCAGGAGATTATCCAGACCAGTAACATTTGCAGAAGCAGGACTGGGCCAGCCACATAGACAGGAGCAGGCCTGAGGTGATAAGCTCCACAGGAACAGGACTCAGTCAGTGACATAGGCAGGAGCACACCTGAGACAGTGAACCCAACAGAAGCAGGTACAGACGAGCAACTGCTAAGTGATTGGACCAGAGCCAGAGACTTTGGCAGGTCCAGGCATGAATCTGGGACCTTAAATGGAGTAGACCTGATCTAGGACCCCTGAGGCTCAGAGCATGAGTCTGAAACCTCTGAAAAACTAGGCCTGAACCAGGATCTCTGCACATCTGGGTGTGAGTCTGGAATCTCTTAAGGAGTAGATCAGAGCCAGAGATCTTTGCAGAGCAAATTCCAAGCTAGAGACCTCTGTAGGAGCATATCCAGACATGGAACATTTACATAAACAGGTCTGAGCCCACAACCTGGGCCAGAGCAAGCCTGAACAACAAACTCCACAGGAATGGAGCAAATCTCAGGAGCACTGAGCAACCTCCAGGAACACAGAGTGACCAACAGGGTAACTGGAACCATGACACCGACAGTACCACATGGAGCTACCATCTGAGCCTTAGATCCACTGGTACCTGGAAGATTGATCAGCAGAGTCACAGACAGCCCCAACTACACCAATTAGAGGAGAAGATGAGTAGACAAGGTAAGAACACATGCAACACCACAAAGAAAAACATAACACCAGTAATATCTAGTGACCCTACAACAGCACAACTTGAACAACCAAATATAGATGAAGCAGGAGAAAATGACCTAAAAAATAACTACTGGGGAATGTTTAAAACTCTTAAAGAGGAAACGAGAAATTTTCTCAAAGAAATGGAGGAAAAGACAAACAAAAAATTGAAAGACATCAACAAATCCCTTAAAGAAAACTATGAAAATTCAATCAAACATATGAAAGAAACTATTCAAGACTAAAAAACTGAAATAGAGATGATAAAGAAAATGCAATCCAAGGAACTTATAGAAACAGAAATCATAAGAAAATGGTCAGGAACAACAAATGAAACATAAACAGCAGAATACAAGAAATGTAAGAGAGAATCTCAAGCACTAAAGATACAATAGATGAAATAGATTTATCTGTCAAAGAAAACATTAAATCTAACAAAAGCTTACCCAAAATATCCAAGAAATATGGGACACCTGAAAAGACCACAGCTGAGGATAATAGGTATAAAAGAAGGAGAAGCTTGAATTAAAAGCACAGAAAATATATTCAACAAAATCAAGAAGAAAATTTTCCCAACTTAAAGAAAGATATGCCTATGAAGATACAAGAAGTTTACAAAACACCAAATAGACTGGATTAAAAAACAAAAGTCCCCTTGCCACATAATAATCAAAACACTAAACATACAGAATAGAGAAAGAATATTAAGAGCTGCAAAAAACAGGACAAGTAACATATAAAGGCAGGCCTATCAGAATTACAACTGATTTCTCAATGAAGATAGTGAAAACCAGAAGGTCCTGGTGAAGCATTATGCAGACATTAAGAGACTATGGATGCCAGCCCAGACTACTATACCCAGAAAAACTTTCAATCATCATAGAAAAACAAAACAAGTTATTTCATGACAAAACCAGATTTAACCAATATCTAAATCATAAACCCAGCCCTACACAAAGTACTAAAAGGAAAACATCAACCAAAGAAAATTGGCTACATCAACGAAAACACAGACAATTGATGATCTCACAGCAACAAATCCCAGAGAAAAGAAAAGTACTAAAAATTAACATCACCAACAACAAAACTAAATAAACAGGAGATGACAATCACTGGTCATTATATTTCTTAATATAAATGGACTCAACTCACTTATATAAGACAAAGGCTAACAGATTGGATACAAAAACAGAAACCATCCTTCTACCACATACAAGAAACACACCTCAACCTCAAAGACAGATATTGCCTCTGAGTAAAGGGCTGGGAGAAAATTTTCCAATCAAATGGACCTCAGAAACAAGCTAGTATAGCTGTCCTAATATTTAACAAAATAGACTTCAAATTAAAATCAATCAAAAGAGACATAGAAATACATTTCATATTAGTCACAGGAAAAAAAAATCTATCAAGAGGAAATCGCAATATTGAACATCTATGCCCAAAATACAAGGGCACCCTTATATGTAAAAGAAACACTTCTAAAGCTTAAATCATACATTAAACCCCACATTCTAATAGTGGGAGAATTCAACACTCCCCTCTCACCACTGGACAGGTCAGTCAGACAAAAAATTAGCAGAAATTAGCAAACTGATGTTATGACTCAAATGTACTTAACAGACATATATAGAATATCCTATCCAAATGGAAAAGAATATGCCTCCTTCTCAGCACCTCATGTAACCATCTCAAAAATTGACCACATACAAACAAACCTCAACAAATAAAAAAATGGAATAACCCCATATATCTTATCTGATTTTCATGGCTTAAAACTTGAATTCAACAGCAAAATTAATTCCAGAAAGCACACAAACACATGGAAATTAAACAATGCTCATGTGAATCAACAATGGGTCAAGGAATAAATAAAGGGAGAAATTTAAGATTTCCTAAAATTCAATGAACATGACCACACAACATATCCAAATTTATGGGATAAAATGAAAGCAGTGTTAAGAGATAAGTTCATAGCACTTAATGCCTACATAAAGAAGCTGGAAAAAAATCACACAATAGTGAATTAACAGAATATTTGAAAACTTTAGAAAAAAAAATAAGCAAACTCACCCAAGAGAACTAGAGGACAAGAAATAATCAAATTGAGAGCTGAAATAAATGAAATAGAAACAGAAAAAAATAAAGATTCAATGAGACAAAGAGTTGGTTCTTTGAGAAAATCAACAAAATAGACAAAACTTTATCCAAACTAACCAAAAGGCAGAGAGAGAATATCCAAATTAACAAAATCAGAAATGAAAAGGAGGACATAACAATAGACAGAGAGAAAATCCAGAGAATCATCAGGTCACATTTTGAAAATCTCTACTCCACAAAATTGGAAAACTTAAAGGAAAGGACAAATTTCTGGATAAATATCACTTACCAAAATTAAATCAAGACCAGATGATAAGCAAATTAGACAGACATATAACTGCTAAATAAATAGAAACAGTTATCAAAAGACTCCCAACCAAAAAAATCCCAGGACCAGATGGTTTCAGCTCTGAATTCTACAAGATTTTCAAACAAGAACTAATACCAGTACTACTCAAATTTTTGTACACAACAGAAACAAAGGGAGCATTGTCAAACTCTTTTTATGAGGCAGCAAATACCCTGATACCCAAACCACATAAAGACATTACTAAGAAAGAAAATACACACCAATCTCACTCATGAATATTGATGCAAAAATACCAAACAAAATACTGGCATCTTTTGGGTATATTCCCAAGAGTGGTATTCCTGGATCCTGAAGTAGGTTGATTCCCAATTTTCTGAGAAACCACCACACTGACTTCCAAAGTGGTTGCACAAGTTTGCATTCTCACCAGCAATGGAATAGTGCTTCCCTTACTCCACATCCTCTCCAGCATAGGATATCATTAGTGGTTTTGATTTTAGCAATTCTGACAGGTGTAAGATGGTATCTCAGATTTACATTTCGCTTATAGCTAAGGAAGTTGAACATTTCCTTTAGTATCTTTTGGCCATTTGACATTCTTCTGTTAAGAATTCTCTGTTTAGTTCAGTATACCATTTTTTAATTGGGTTATTTAGAATTTTAATGTCTAACTTCTTGACACAATATATATTGGAGATCAGTCCTTTGTCTGATATAGAGGTGGTGAAGATCTTTTCCCATTCAGTAGGATGCCTTTTCATTTTATTGACTATGTCCTTTGCTTTACAGAAGCTTCTCAGTTTTAGTAGGTCCCATTTATTTATTGTTGCTCTTAGTGTCTGTGCTACTGGTATTACATTTATGAGTGATCTCCTATGCCCATACATTGAAGGTACTTCCTACTTTCTCTTCTATCTGGTCCAGTGTGTTCAGATTTATATTGAGGTCTTTAATCGATTTGGACTTGAGTTTTGTACATGGTGATAGATATGGATCTATATTCATACTTCTACATGTTGACATCCAGTTATGTGATCACCATATGTTGAAGATGCTTTCTTTTATCCATTGTATAATTTCATCTTCATTGTCAAAAATCAGGTGTTCATAGGTATGTGGATTAATATCTGGGTCTTCAATTCGAATCTATTGGTCAAAATCTCTGTTTTTATGCCAATACCAAGCTGTTTTCATTACTATAACTCTGTAATAGAGCTTCGTGTCAGGGAAGTTTCTTTATAGTATAGGATTGTTTTGGCTATCCTGGGTTTTTTTGATTTACATATAAAGTTGATTATTGTTCTTTCAAGGTCTGTGGAGAATTATGTTGGTATTTTGATCAGGATTGTTTAGATTCTATAGATTGCTTTGGGTAAGATTGCCATTTTTACTATGGTGATCCTTACTATTCAAGAGCATGGGAGATCTTTCCATTTTTTGGTATCTTCTTCAGTTTCTTTCTTCAAAGACTTAATGTTCTTGTCAAATAAGTTTTTTACATTCTTGGTTAGTGCTACCCCAAAATATTTTATGTTATTTGTGGCTATTGTGAAAGGTGATGCGCCTCTCATTTCCCTGTCAGCCTCTTTATCATTTGTGTATAGGAGGGCTACTGAATTTTTTTTTTTAGTTGATCATGTATCCAGTCAAATCACTGAAGATATTTATTAGCTGTTGGTGTTCTCTGGTAGAGTTTTTGTGGTCACTTATATACACTATCATAACATCTGCAAATAACAAAAGTTTGACTTCTTCCTTTCCAAATTTATTTTCCTTGATCTCCTTTTGTTGTCTTATTGCTATTGCTAAAACATCAAGAACTATGTTGAAGAGATTTGGAGAGAGTGGTCAGCCTTGTCTTGTCCCTGATTTTAGTGGAATCACTTTGAGATTTTCTCCATTTAATATGATGTTAGCTGTCAGCTTGCTGTACATTGCTTTTATTGTATTTAGATATGATCCTTTTATCCCTAATCTCTCCAAGACCTTTATCATGAACGGTTGTTGAACTTTGTCAAATGTTTGTCAGCAGCTAATGAAATGATAATATGATTTTTCTTTCATTTTATTTATATGATTGATTACATTGATAGATTTTTTTATGTTGAATCAGCCCTGTATCTCTGGGATGAAGCCTACTTGATCATTATGGATGATTATTTTATGTGGATTTGTTTGCCTGTATTTTATTGAGAATATTTGCACCCATGTTTATGAGTGAGATTGGTATGTAATTCTCTTTCTTGGTTGAGTCTTTGTGTGGTTTTGGCATCAGGGTAACTGTAGCCTCATAAAAAGAGTATGATGATGTACCTTCTGTTTCTATTATGTGGAACACTTTGAGAAGTATAGGTTTTAGCTCTTCTTGGAAGTTTTGGTAGAATTCTATACTAAAATCATCCAGCCATGGACTTTTATTTTGGTTGGGATGTTTTTGATGACAGTTTCTATTATCTTGCAGCATGTAGGTCTATTTAAATAGCTCACCTGGTCTTGGTTTACTTTTGGTAGATGGTATCTATCTAAAAATTGTCCATTTCTTTCACATTTTCCAATTTTCTGGAGTGCAGGTTTTTGTAGTAAGACCTGATGATTCTCTGAATTTCCACAGTGTCTGTTGTTATGTCTGCTCTTTCATTTCTGATTCTGTTAACTTTGATGTTCTCTCTATGCCTTTTGATTAGATTGGATAAGGTTTTGTCAATCTAGTTGATTTTCTCAAAGAACCAGCTCTTTGTTTTATTGATTCTTTGTATTGTTTTCTGAGTCTGTATTTTGTTGATTTCAGCCCTCACTTTGATTATTTTCTGTCTTCTATTCCTCCTGTGTGAGTCTGCTTCTTTTTGTTCTAGAGCTTTCAGGTGTGCTGTTAAGTCACTAATGTGAGCTTTCTCTGTTTTCTTTAGTGGGCATTAAGTGCTATGAACTTTCCTCTTAGCACTGCTTTTATGTTGTCTCATAGGTTTGGATATGTTGTGCCTTCATTTTCATTGAATTCAAGGAAGAATTTAATTTCTTTCATTATTTCTTCCTTGACCCAGAGGTAATTCAGTAGGTGACTATTCAATTTCCATGAGTTTGTAATCTTTCAGAGAGTAATATTGTCAAATTTTAACTTTCATCCATGGTGATCCAATAAGACACATGGTCATACTCCAATTTTTTTTGTATCTGTGGAGTTTTGCTATTTTTTTTTTACTGAGTATATGACCAATTTTAGAGAAGGTTCCATGAGTGCTGAGAAGAAAGTATATTCATATTTATTTGGGTAGAATGTTCTGTCTGTTAAGTCCATTTGATTCATTACATATGTTAGTTCTCTTATTTCTCTGTTAAGTTTCTTTCTGGTTCACCTGTTCTTGATGACAGTGGAGTTTTGAAGTCTCCTACTATTGGTGTGTGGGGTTCAATGTGCAATTTAAGTTTTAGGAATGTTTCTTTTACATATGTGGTGCTCTTTTAATAGGGGCCTAGATGTTCAGGATTGGGACTTCATCTTGATCAATTGTTCCTGTCATGAGTGTAAAGTGTCCTTCTCCATCCCTTCTGATCGATTTTAGTTTGAAATCAATTTTGTTAGATATTAGGATAGCTACACCTGCTTGTTTCTTAGGTACATTTGATTGGGAAACCTTTTCCCAAACTTTTACCCTGAGGTAGTATCTGTGTTTGAGGTTAAGGTGTGTTTCTTGTAAACAGCAGAAGGCTGGATCCTGTTTTCATATCTATTCTCTTAGTCTGTGTCTTTTTATAGGTGAATTGAATCCATTGATATTAAGTGATATTAATGACCAGTGGTTGTTAATTCCCGTTATTTATCAGTGTGTTTCCCTTCTTTTGATTATGCTGGTGGAGGATTATCAGATATCTGTGTTATTGTTGATGTAGTTAGTTTCCTTGTTTGGGGGTTTTCCTTCTAGCACTTCCTGTAAGGCTGGGTTTGTGAATACATAGTGTTTTAATCTGTTTTTGGTCATGGAATATCTTGTTTTCTCCATTGATGGTGAAAGAAAGCTTGCTGGATATAATAGTCTGGCCTTGCATCCATGGTCTCTTAGTATCTGCAGCACATCTATCCAGGGCCTTCTGTCTTTCGTGGTTTTCATTGAGAAGTCAGGCGTAATTCTGATAGGTTTTCCTTTATATGTTACTTGACCTTTTTCCTTTGCAGCTCTTAATATTCTTTCTTCAATGTATGTTTTGTGTTTTGTTTATTATATGGTAAGGGGATTTTTTTGATCCAATCTATTTAGTGTTCAGTAAACTTCTTGTTCCTCCATAGGAATATTCTTCTATAGGTTGGGAAAGTTTTCTTCTATAATTTTATTGAATATATTTTCTGTGCCTTTTAGCTGGAGTTCTCCTTCTTATGTTTGGTCTTTTCATGGTGTCCCATATTTCCCAAATATTTTGTGTTAAGAAATTTTGGATTTAATGTTTTCTTTGATAATGAATCTATTTCCTCTATAGTATCTTCCGCACCTGAGATTTGTTCAGCTATGTTCATAGCAGCATTATTTGTAATAGCCAGAACCTCGAAACAACCTAGGTGCCCCTCAACTGGAGAATGGATAATGGAAGTGTGGGCACATTTACACATCAGAGTACTACTTAGCAGTAAAAACAATGATATCTTGAATATTGCATACAAATGGATGGAATTAGAAAAAATATCCTGAGTGAGGTAACCCAGACCCAAGAAAGTGAATATGTTATGTACTCACTCATAAGTGGATACTAACCATAAACAATGGACATTGTGCCTATAGTTCATGATCCTAGAAAATCTAAGTAATAGGGTGAACCCAAAGAAATACAAACGGAGACCCACTTGGAAACTGGAAACAGAGAAGATCGCCTAACAAAATTGTGAGCATGGGGGCAGGGGGTAGAAGGAAGGGGAGGAGGGGAACTTAAGGAGAACTTGAGGGAATTGGATAGTTGAGATGGAGAAAGCACAGATATAAAGCTAGGAAAGAGTTATCTTGATTGAGGGAGCCATTATAGGATTAACAAGAAACTTGGCTCAAAAAAATTTCCCAGGAATCCATAAGGATGACCCCAGCTAAGAGCCTAAGCAATAGAGGAGAGAGTGCCTGAACTGGCCTTGCCCTATAGTCAGACTGATGGTTATCTTAAATATCACTATAGAACCTTTGTCCAACAACAAATGGAAACAGAGGCAGAGACCCAGATTGGAGCACTGGACTGAGCTCCCAAGGTCCAGTTGAAGAATAGAAAAATGAGAATATGAGCAAAAAGGTCAAGATCATGAAGGATTTATCAACTGAAACAGTTTACCTGAGGAAATGGGAGCTCACTATCTCCAGCTGGTCTGGGAAGGAATAAGCATAGGACCAAACTAGTCCCACTGAATGTGGATGACAGTTGCATGGCTGAGGTAGACTGAGGGGCCACTGGTAGTGGCACCAGGATTTATCCCTACTGTAGGTATTGGCTTTTGGCCACCTATTCTCTTTGGATGTATACCTTGCTCAGCCTAGATGTATTAGGGAGGGCCTTGGACTTTCCACAAAGCAAAGTGTGTTATCCTCTCTTAGTATTAGAGGGGGTGGTGTGGGAGGTTGTGTGGAGGGAATGGGAAGAGGGGAGGGAGTGGGAATTTGGATTGGTATTTTAAAAAAAATCTAATAAAAATAAAATAAAATACTGGCAATTTGAATCTAGAATACATCAGAACCATCATCCACCATGATCAAGTCAGCTTCATCTGAGAGATGCAGGGATAGTTCAACATGCAAAAATCACTCAATGTAATCCACCATAAAAACAAACTGAAAAATAAAAACCACATGATCATCTCATTAGATGCCAAAAAGGCTTTTGACAAAATTCAACATCCCTTCATGATGAAGGTCTTGGAGAGATTAGGGATACAAGGAACATACCTAAACATAATGAAGGCAATATACAGCAATCCAACAGCCAACATCAAACTAAATGGAGAGAAACTCCCAGCGATTCCACCGAACTCAGGAACAAGACAAGGTTGATAGTTCTCTCCACATCTATTGAATATAGTTCATGAGATCCTACCTAGAGCAGTAAGACAACAAAAGGAGTTCAAGGGGATGCAAATCGGAAAAGGAGAAATCAAACTCTCACTATTTGATGATGATATTATAATGTACATAAGCGACCCCAAAAATTCTACCAAGGAACTTCTACAACACATGAACACTTTCAGTAATGTAGCAGGATACAAGATTAACTCAAAAAAAAAAAAGAATCAGTAGCCCTCCTTTACACAGATGAAAAAATGGACTGAGAAAGAAATTAAAGAAACATCACCCTTAACAATAGCCACAAATAGCATAATATATCTCAGAGTAACTCTAAACAAACAAGTGGAAGACTTGTATAGCAAGAACTTTAACTCCTTGAAGAAGGAAATTAAAGAAGACACCAGAAAGCAGAAAGACCTCCCACACTCTTGGGTAGGCAGAATTAACATAGTAAAAATGGCAATCTTACCAAAAGCATTAAATCTACAGATTTAATGCAATGTCTATCAAAATCCCATCATAATTCTTCACAGACCTTTAAAGAACCGTACTCAATTTCTTATGGAAAAGCAAAAAACCCAGGATAGCCAAAACAATCCTGAACCATAAAGGAACTTCTGGAAGCATCACAATCCCTGACTTAACACTCTATTATAAAGCTACAGTACTGTAAACAGCCAGATATCAGCATAAAAACACACAGGAGGACCAAGGGAACCAAATTGAAGACCTGGATATTAACCCACACAGATTCAAACACCTGACTTTTGACAAAGAAGAAACAATATCAAATGGAAAAAAAGAAAGCATATTTAACAAATGTGCTGGCCTAACTGGATATCAACATGTAGAAGAATGAAAATAGATCCATATCTATCACCATGTACAAAACTCAAGTTCAAATGGATTAAAGGCTTCAATATAAAGCCAGCTATACTGAGCCTCATAAAAGAGAAAGTGGGAAGTACACTTGAATGCATTGGCACAGGAGACCACTTCTTAAATAAAACCCCAGTAATACAGACACTGAGAGAAACAATCAATAAATGGGACCTCGTGAAACTGAAAAGCTTCTGTAAAGCAAAAAAAAACATGTTCAACAAGACAAAACGACAGTCTATACAATGGGAAATATCTTCACCAACACCACATCAGACAGAGGGCTGATATCTAAAATATACAAAGAAGTCACAAACTTGGTCATCAAAAGAACAAATAATCTAATAAAAAAGTGGAGTACAGACCTAAACAGAGAACTCTCAACAGAGAAATCTAAAATGGCTGAAAGACACTTAAGGAAATGTTCATCATCCTTAGCCATCAGAAAAATTCATACCAAAACAACTCTGAGATTCCATAAGAATGGCCAAGATCAAAAGCACTGATGACAACTTATGCTGGAGAGGTTGTGGGGTAAAAGGAAATATCTGTATTGCTGGTGGGAGTACAAGCTGTTACAGCACAGCACCTTTGGATATCAGTAAAGCAATTTCTCAGAAAATTAGAAAACAACCTCCTCAAGACCCAACAATACCACCTTTGGGTATATATCCAAAGGATGCCCAATCATGCCACAAGGACAGGTGCTCAACTATATTCACAGCAGCATTTTTTGTCATAGCCAGAACCTGGAAACAACCTAAATGCCCCTCAACCTAAAAATGGATAAGGAATATGTGGTACATTTACACAATGGAGTACTACACAGCAGAAAAAAAATAATAACAACTTGAAATTTGAAGGCAAATGGATGGAGCTAGAAAACATCATTTTGAGTGAGATAACCAAGACCCAACAAGAGAATTATCATATGTACCCACTCATAAGTGTTTTTTCATCATTAAGCAAAGAAAACCAGCCCACAAAGCACAATCCCTGAGAACCTAGACAACAATGAGAACCTTAATAGGGAGAAATAGATGGATCTAATCTACATGGGAAGTAGAAAATGGCAAGATCTCCTAAATAAATTTGGAGCATGGGGACCATGGGATTGGGTTGAATGGGAGGGGAGAGTCAGGGAGGGGAGCATAGAGTATGTAGAGCTCAATATAATCAATAAAAAAGATTCCCATCTACCCAAAACTCTCTTTGTTTGCATTTAAAAACGCCAATTGGAATATTATTACTGAAATTGTCACAAATCTTGGTTACATGATGTAGTTAAAACAATATCGAACTGAGCCATAAGCTTCCTCCTGGTAGGAATGCTTCCATAGTCTTGGAAGTTACTACACAGCAACTTGGGGAAAAATTGAATCAATAATCTTATACAGTTGAGAACCCTGGGATGGATGAGATCATCTTGACAGACACAATATGTTCACTCGTGCAATGTTATCACTTCTGTTATAGAAGTACTGAAGGACATAAAAATTTTTAACAAGCTTTGCTTGGTCAGGAGCTGGTTAAGACACTGGCTTTGAGCTCTTTGCAGCATCAAGAGATAAATGGAAGCAGGAACTTTTGCAAAAGTGCAGCTAGCACCTTGTGGACACCCCAGCTTTGGGGTCTAGACAGGATCAGAAAATAACTGGTTGGGGAGAGGGTGTGGGGCATGCAGACAAGCAGAAGGTGCTGCTTAAGGGAGGAAGAGGGTATGCAGAAGAAGTCCATACCCTGTACTCAGCAAAATCAACCTCCTTGACCCTAAGTAAACCTGGCTTGCCATTTTTTGCCTATATATGTCAACCACACATGAGGAGTGGGAGCTCTCCCCACTGCACTGGGTCGTGAGTATGCTTTGAGCTCCCAGCTAGCTGAACTTGTACATGTGCACTGAATAAACATTGCTTTTGCATTCTGGACTTGACTGGATTCCGGTGGTGTCCTTCTGGGGGTCTCAACTTAGGCACAACAGTAACCAACTGGTGCAGGACAATTGTCTATATTCTGTCAATTATGTTTTAAATAAACACTGATTGGCCAGTAGCCAGACAAGAAGTATAGGCAGGACAACCAGACAGGAAGTAGAGGAGGGTCAATGAGAGCAGGAGAATTCTGGGAAGAGGGAAACTCCCTCTGTAGTTCTGTCCATACACAGAAGAAGCAAGATGTGACCTACCCCGCTGAGCCATGTGGCTAGTATAGACAAGAATAATGGGTTAATATAACTTATAAGAGTTAATAAGAAGCTAGAGCTAATGGGCCAATCAGTTTATCATTAATATAGACCTGTGTGATTTCTTTGTAGCTCAACTGCTGTGGGACCTGGTGGGAGAACAGAAACCAGGCAGGACAGATAACCTCAGACAACACCAACAGCTCTCTGACTGGATTTGAGAAACATGCCCCAGGAGTAATTACATGTCTGGTGCTAGAAGCTTGGCCAAAATGCCTACAGTGGAGATCATAAGTCCCATGGGGGACTGAATACTGTTGTTTAGCTAAGTTGTCATAATATCAAATTTACTTTAAATATTTATGCTTATATTTCTATACATACAACTGTCAACCTTAGTAAGAGGAGACTTTCCACTGAACTGTGATTTATGTAGATCTCATGGCTGCACAAGTTACTGAGCATAAGTGACTAATATTGTTCAATCCTAAAGAAGATAATTATAGAGTCCTTTCTCAGGTTCAGGGCACATTGTGAAAGAAGAGGTAAAAAGTATTTAAGGGAGCAAAGATTGAGGAATTTTCTACAAAATGCCATCTTCTAGACAAAACAGACATAGCAATTGTGATCTACAACAACTGAGGATACACTGGATATGCGTGAGCACGGAACTACGAGCAGGCAGCCATGGATGAAGAAGGGTCTTCAGGGTTCCTAACCCTCACTGCTGAATTATTTTGCTGTTGATGCCTTTGAAGAGAAGGGAAATAATTTTTACATGTCTTTTCTGGAAAAGTATTCTACACACACAATTTATCATTTGGATGTTTATATTTCAAGTAGAAACTATGCTTGTGCTTAATATAAAGTTGATCACTTCTGAGAAAGACAACGAAAAAATATCTATTTGGGCCCTTTATTCTTAAAAATTTAAGCAAACTTTCTTGTCTCACTGGAATCTCCTTTATACTATATTATCCATTTTCCTTGACTGAGAAAAGATGAACAGTAAAATAACAGACAGACTAGGCATTTAGTATGTATTTGTAGACCAGACATTCAGTGCAGATCTACTCCAGATCTAAACTCACAGCTTAAGACCATCTTGGGTAATCAAAGGTAACTTCACATCAAAAATAAAGAAATAAATAAATACAAAGGTGACATATTAAATAAAGCAAATCTCTGCAGTTTCTACACAGAATTTGTGAGCTCAATTTTCTTTTAGATATTAGTTATAATATATTTTCATTGTTATATGACATGTTCAACTTCCTTAGCTATAAGGGAAATGCAAATCAAACAACTCTGAGATACCATCTTACTCCTGTCAGTATGGCTAAGATCAAAAACACTAGATTTTGGAGAGGATGTGGAGTAAGGGAAACACTCATCAATCGCTGGTGGGACTGCAAACTTGTGCACCCACTTGGAGTGGCGGTTTCTCAGAAAACTGGGAACCAACCTACCTCAGGATACATCAATACCACTCTTGGGAATATACCCCATAGATGCTCAATCATACTACAAAAGCATTTGTTCAACTATGTTCATAGCAGCATTATTTGTAATAGCCAGAACCTGGAAACAACATAGATGTCCCTCAATGGAAGAATGGATAAAGTGTGGCACATCTGCACATTACTCAGCAGTAAAAAATAATGACATTTTGAATTTTGCATGCAAATGGATGGAATTAGAAAACACTATCTTGATTGAGGTAACCCAGACCCCCCCCAAAAAAGGAATATGGCATGTACTCACTCATAAGTGGATACTGGGCATGAACAAAGGATTTTGAGCCTATAGTTCATGATCCTAGAGAAACTAACTAATAATGTGAACCCAAAGAAGACATATATAGACCCTCATGGAAATTGGAAAAAGACAAATCAAAAGAAAACAGAGTGATAATTCCAACATTTTTGGGGATCATTTTACTTTGATTTCCAACATTTCTTCCACTCCTCATCCTTCCCACACTACAACTTTTCTCTTTTTGATCACTTTACATTTCCTACTTCATTTGTACTTCATAGGGTGGAAAATAACACAGTACGCACTCTCCCAGTTTCTTCATAACTGCAAAATTAAGAACTCTGCAAACCACTGTCATCTTTTCTGAAGGGAAATGGAGAAGTGGAACTGAGTGAGATGCGCGGGGAAGGACAAATGGGAGGGGAGACTGCAGTTGGGATATAGGGTATGAGAGAAAAAATAAAGAAAAAGAAGAAAGTAATAGTACTCTTTTTTAAATCCCTGGTTTACTTTGTTATTTTCTTAATACAGATATCATATTCCTGTACAAAGAAACAACAGAATGAAATACTTTGATGTTAGATTCTGTGTGTTGGATACTCTACCATCATTTCAGAATTCTAAAATACCTTATTCATATAAGAGCACAATAGGTTTTTGTTATCTATTATTATTTGACTTCATACATAAACTACAAGTAGCATATGTATTTTAAAACCAGTAGCCAATATATGGCCGGGATGTATTTCAGCAATAGTGATTTTATACTATGAGGTTTAGTCTTCAATCCACAAATTCAAGACAAATAAGATATGTTTTGTTCACGTTGCACTTTAAGCTGTATATACCAGATAAGACAATTAAATGTGAATTATTAAATACTTTAAAATGTTGATTTGAGTCCAATTTGTTACTTTAAGAAGAAAATATAAAACACACACAACAAAGAAAAGCATCATCCCATAGAATACATGCTACAAGCCACAATGTCATTCTTTTTTTTTTTCCATACATTGTTTTGTTTTATTTTTTCCATTCAAGAACATAATTATAGATAAAAAAAAATTTTTTTTTCCTTTCTTCCCCTTCTCCCGGTCCCCTCCCACTACCCCCCACCCCTCCTCCCTCCCCCTTCTTCCTTGAAAGAGGGCATGGTGCCCTGCCCTGTTGGAAGTCCAAGGCCCACCCCCATCCCTCCTGGCCTAGGAAGGAGTGCATTCAAAAAGAC